>VYZU01008579.1:77732-125582 GCA_013401355.1 Ceyx cyanopectus
CTGAGTGGCACTGGGCTTGCCTCATCTGTCACGGGGTTTGTCACCCAGGGCAGGGAGCAAAGGACTTGCCATGAGTCAAAGGAGAGCTTTTCTAACCCCAGAATAACAGCAAATGTCACTTGGTCACGCTGATGGGGAGAGGAAGAGCAGCATTTCACATCCATGTTACTGAGTTAGCACAAAGCACGTGTGAATTCTTAAACCTTACAGCAGCAGAGCCTCAGAAGAACTAGAAAACCCTGCTCCCAAATGAGCAAAGGCTTCACCTGCCTGGTCAGGAGAGCCCACCCAGGTTCCCAGGCACTGAGGTTGCCTGACACTAAGGGAGCTTTTCTAATAATGAACCATAAACCTGGCTCATTATATGAAATCTCATTAAGAATCTGTCAGGAGGACTCTCAGATAAATCCCGTGCTTGTGTGCAACGTATGCTTGGAGGAACAGGGCTTCCCTCTGATGAGCTCTGGAAGACAACCCTCCCCTGAAATTCATCATCTGAGATCATCAAATTAGGGAATGCTTTGGGTGGGAAGGAACTTTCAAAGCTCATCTGGTCAAACCCCCCTACAGGGAGCAGGGCTATCTGCATCCAGAGCAGGGTGCTCAGAGCCTCCAACCTCCCCTGGGATGATGCCAGGGGGCTATTGATTACCTCTCTGGGTTACTGACCAGTAACTATTTTACCAAAGACGTCCTTATGAACACCTAGTCTGCTCTGGGGCACTGGCTGCTCCAACAAGGCTATCCTAGTAACCCCCACCATGAGCCCAGTTACCATATGGCAGCCAGAGCATGAATTTCAGACTGCCAGTCTTGACATGACATCTTTAGCTAATGGTCTCACCTAAATTTTCTCAGCAGTTAATTGCAGTCTGTATTATCTACAGTTTCATTTCTTTTTTTTATCTTTGATTTTTTTTTTTTTAATTTATGGCAATTCAAACTCAGCCCTCTGAGTATTTTCCCCCTTTTACCTGGCAGGTTAGAGAGTCCTCAAGGGGCAGGTATCTCCTCCCTGTACTACCTGCAGAGCACCCGCGTGCTGCTGACCTTCCCTGGCAGGTGTGTGTTTATAGATCATGATGGGCTGTTAAATTTCATGCTGTCAGGCCGAGTAACTTCATAAAACTGGCTGAAGAGGAAAAGCTGGTGTGTGTCAGGCATCCTCGCTTTCCTGGAGAGCTCCCCAGCAGTGTCACAGCAGGAATAAGATCACCCATCAGCTGCAGCACGCTGTGCAGCACAGCAACCTTTCCCAGCGGCCTCTCCTAGTGAGGAGAACCCAGTGCTGGGTAGAAAAACCCACAGCTGGATATATTTAGGTCTATTATTTGAAGTATGCCCACGAGTGTGTGGAATGTAGTGATTTGAAAATATCATTAATTCTAAAATGTTCTGCCTTCTTGGAACACAAGGAAAATTAAAAATAAAAAAGTAAAAAGAAGAACAGTTAACAAATGCAATTAATCTGGAATTACTTGGCAGGGAAGTGTCGCTATTGATGTATTTAACAAAAAAAAACCCAACCCTCATTAAAATGAAATTCAGATGGAAAATAAAAGATGTTATGTAATGCAAATAGCCCTGATTAAAAACTGTAGCCTCAAGAATTCAAAGCCCATGCAGATAAATCACGGGCACGTGTACTCTTTGCAGAGAACCGTCTTTAACACAATTCCAGACCCAGACACTAACATTTTTTTTCAGTGCAAAGATTTCCTTCTGAAGTTCTGCGATCGTCAGTGCAGTTTGAATAATGTATGCACACTTCCAAGAGGGTTCCATATGCAGATGCAGCTCAGGGCTGCAGTGGTCTCTGTTCCCAGGGGCACCTGGGCAGCGAGCGGCTCTCACACATCGCCCGGGCTGGCAGAGCTCCTGGGGGTGGGAGCAGAGGACTCAGCCTCGCACGTCTCGTGGGGGGACTCCCAGCTGCCTGGTAGCTCAGCAGCTGTTAACAGGACAGAGTTATGAATCAAACACTGCTGGAGGACATTGCTGGTTTTCACCAGCCTGTGTTCTGCACCCACCCAACCTGCCCAGGTCTGTTGCTGTGGTGCTGCCTTGGACACCTGTGCTCCAAGAGATGAGCTTCGTCCCTGTGGCCACAACCCGGGCAGTAAAATATCCTCCTTAGTCCCCAGCACCCTCAGGGTGATCTGCGAGGGCCCGTCCTCCATGTTCCCTGTGCCCACAACACCCACAGAAACCTTCACCCAGGTTCCAGCCTGGAGAAAACTGATGATGTATTCCAGGAAAATGTCCTCAGAGCATGAAGGTTTTGATGTGTCGTGCTCAGCTTCTGGAGAGAGGTCACATCCAGGCTCAGCTGATTAGTGACTGGGTCATGCATTTTGGTACATGGGATTACCATAGAGGAAATCAATGGGAAACCTTTTTTTTTTTTCTTTTCAAGACATATTACCAGCATCAGCAGCTGTACTCCATTTTCAGATCAGGAGCAGGAAATTAATTATTAATTTCACTGCTGGAAAGATCCACATTTCTGTCCCTTTTTCTGTATCCCTTACCTCTTTTTTCTCATTTTCCCCTTTCATCTTTTTGTGTGTCCCCAAATGACTTCACACCTGGGCAGCACTCCATGTTCAGTCACATGTGGGAGAATGTTGAACAACTTTATTTATGCTGAGCTCTCTTCTCACATGTGCAGCAGTTCTGTGTACTCAGAGGTGCTCACACTGCATTTCACATCATGCTGGACATTTCAGGAGGACACAGCTGTTCAATGGGGCACATCCAACTTGTGGATGGGGAGCACGAGGACCATGGTTACACTCCCCCAGTCTTTATCAACACAGACAGAGAACTTGGTTTGTTCCGGGCTGGTGCCCAGGAGGATGGGCAGGATGGTTCCCAGCACCCATGGGTGGTTGGTGGCGGCCAGGAGACCCCAGCTCCCCTCCAGACAGTGGCCACATGACAGAGGGGTGGCCCAGCCAGCAAGGGACCGAAGGACAGTGTTAAAATACACAGCACGTTTGGAAGCGGACATTACCTCGGTGTAAGGCTGGAAAGGCCCGTGCAGTGCCCTCCCTGTGGAGATGATGTGGGATCCCAGCAGAATGAGCACGCTGGCGAGTTCAAGGTGTTTGACCTTGTCATGGTTTAGGGCTCTTGAGGCAGATAATGTTATATCAAGGTCAAGTATTTGGGATTATCACTTCTGTGTCTCCCAGTTCAAACAGTACCCGTCTTACAACAAAGCAAAACTTTGACAGACTTTATTGCAGCAATTGTTCAAAAGTAAATCCCGTTTCCTGGTTTTCTAAGCAGGCGGGAGTAGAAACAATCAGAAATAATTGCCTACTAATCTCTTGCCGACACGGTTATTTCCTCATTCACCAGAGCCTGAATTTGGCTGTGCAAGAGACTGGAAGTCTTTGAGGCTTCACTTTTGGGACTGGACCATGTTTACAAGGTACTGAATAGCCCAGTTCCTGAGGGTATCCACAGAACAAGTCCTGCTGCAGGGACAGACAGGGATTTGCTCCTGAGCATCGTTTGAGAGGACAGCATGACCCAGACATTCATATTTACCACCACCAAGTGACCAGGAACTTACCAACTCACAAAGTACCACAGCAGGCACTTCCAGAACCCACTTCAACATTTTGTTTCATACTTTCCTAAAAGAATGGAGCAGAGCAGACTGAAAGCAGAGCTTTCCAGGCTACAGAAAGCCATGCCTGTGGGTGACAGCACCATGCCATGGCTGCAGGGGGATCCACTTTCCTCTGCCCAGCAATTCCTGCTGTGAATGCTCCCGAATTACGTTGCGCAAGGAAACAGCACCCGTGGCACATAACCCTGATGATTCAGTGTAAGGTCTCCGGTAACTGTGTGTGACTGTGAGGCACAAAGGTCTATGATACACTTGGAAAAATCTTAAGCGGTGTGTTTGCATAGGTAGCATATAAAAAAGAGGTGAAAAAATGTAAAAAGCATTTACTGAACACAGACCTGTGCCATTTATTTCACATCTGTTCACCCAACCTCATCCCATTAAGAAGAACGATTAATGTTTAAGGGACACGGAAAATAAAATGGCTGTAATAAATGGGAACTGCTAATAATTACCACTTAGTTTTGTGTTCTAGTAAATTAATGGCATGGCACAATGCTGAGTATTAATGTGTAGTCCTCACTTATGAATGCTGAACAGTGGCTTTACAGCACCCTGCCCACCGACGCTGCCTCTAACGATGCAGCCAACGGAGCATCACCAGCGAGTCAAGGACGGGGCACGCTCTCCTAAGAGGCTCTCTAAGAAAGGAGTAGATTTAGTGCCTCATAATGAAATATTCATATTTTTCTAATCATTCCATCAGGTTCGGTTACCAAAAGGGTTCACAGAGGAGCTGAAACTGCTCCTGTCAGTTGAGAGAGACGGGGCTCCTTCCCAGAGCACGAGAAGGATTTGTCAGTGGGGGCTGGGAGGAATAAAGCTATTTTTAAAATAGGTCAATATAAAATTCAAATAATAATGAAAGAAATCCAGAAGGCATGAAACTTGGTAATGATCTTTGTTAACACACCCAGTATTAAAAAAACCTAAAAGTCTCCCATTTTTTCCCCACTTAGCAATAACACTGTCTGTCTTCAGCAGGTGGTGGCATCTAAGATCTTGCATTAAATGTCCCTCATCATATCTTGATGAGGTTTGAGGAGGTATTCTTTGCTTTAGTGAGTTTTTCACTGTTACCTTCCATAGCATCCTTTAGGTCAAACTGTGCAGAAGGGCCCTGGGTGGGTGGGGGGTGACAAGCTGAAAAGCTTTGTCAGGAGCTCTGTGCTGGAAGGATGGTGGCCAAGGGCTCCATCTCAGACTGGTGCCTAGTTGGAAGTGATGGCAGCTGGAGGCTGGTTGTGGGTCCTGTGCTGTTCAGTAGCCCCATAGGATGGTAGGACAAGGTGCACAGCCATGCAGGTGGCAGGGGATAGGGAGGCAGTGCCAGGGAAAAAACAAATCAGGTATTTTTGCTGATGGTACCTATTAAAAAAATATGCACTCTGTCACACAAATTGCTCTATTATCTGCCTGAAGCCAGGGAAAATTGCATTCAGAAAAATGTAGATGCTCTGAAAGAAGCAAGTTTTAGTTTATACAGAGGATAAATAATGATCTGTCTTTGCAACATTTTTCAGATGAACAAACAGTTTCCATCTGCCTGACACCTGGCACCGACTGGAGCACCCCCTGGTAACCAAGACCCGTTATTTGCATCCACGGTTGTTTTTAACCACCCATCAGCAGTGTGTGGGAGCTGCGCTCCTCCTCTACCCCCCATGTCCTAAATCCACATTTCCATGATCCTGTCACTAACCTGGGACTTGACTGGCAATATTCTGTCAAGAGCCAAAAGGTTAATAGTGAAAACTCGCAGTGTGCTAAGAAAGCCACAGCTCTGCTGCTGCTGCCGACAGACCTTCCCCAGAGGGGTGAATTCTGCTGACAGGAGCATGGAACGGGCACATGGGGGCTGAGCAGAGAGGTGCTGGACAGGCACAGGTGCTGGACTAAATGCCAGCGAGAGCAACGCATGCAGCAGAACCTCCACAAACCACAGTGTCTGCTCTAGCCCCCTGAGATGGAACCACCAGCTCCTGCACAGGGTGCCACAGTGGCACCCACCCAGCACCCTGTTCCTCCTGCCACCAGCACCAGGCTGCAGCTGCCTCCAGCACACATGGGATGTACCCAGCTCTGGAAAGCACTGTGCCAGGCCAGGGTGCATGGAGGAGCTGTCCCTGCCCTCCACGGGGCTGGCCCAGCTGCTGGGGACAAGCCAGGTTCCAGTCCTGTGGGCTTTGGAATCAAAGCCAAACGGAGTGTTTCCTAGATGCAAACTGAAGCCTGATGGGGTGGTGGGTTCCAGGATAACTCAGGAGCCTATCTGGGGTGAGAAGGATATTTGAGGCAATGTAAGAACCTTGAAAGGAGCTTTTTGGAAAGCCTCCAAAGGACCCCTGCCTCTGGCAGCTTCAGCTGGGGCAGGACCTGTCAGTGAGAGAGCAGCCACCACGAGTGGAGAAATGACCAGCCCTGTCCTCTGGGCATGGCAGATGTGATGAACTGACTGGGTTTTGAAGGGAAAGGCTGAGATCTTATGTTTGATCCCTGCCCCCAAGGAAGATGCCAGTGACGGAGTGTGGTGCATACAGACCAGGGTCCTGGGAAACTGGTCTTTGTCCATTCAGTGGGAATCAAAGAAAACTGGTGTGAAGCAAGTGGTGTCAAAATGGGTCCCACATTCAAGGAAGGCTTGGATCAGAGATCATCAGATAATCACAGCAACAGCAACTGTGAGAAAGAATCCATTGCACACAGATATAAAAGACCACAGTCATCTTGCAACAACTCCCTTCTCATACTTGCATTTACATCATTGACTTAAAAAGTAAATCATGATTCATTCATTCTAGACAGCCTGGTGAAGCAGGATGGGGAAAAAAAGCAAGATATTTATTACTATTTAAGAGAACTATTAAATAGTCATATGAATAGCTGTGACATCTGCTCTCACTTCAGAAAGCTTCACTTACTGAGATTAGAAAAGATATTATCAAGACACCTCATGCCTGCCCTGGTTTTCAGCAGAAGCAGCTACAGAGCATGGTAGCCACCTCAGTCAGAACACAGACCACCCCCTTCTTTCTTCCTCCCTCTTTGCACAGCTCAGCAACCTGCAGGTTTTGTGTCTTCCTTTCTCAGGCTCCCATCCAGGCCTGGGCAGAGCAGCTTCAGCCTTTACCTTGGTCCCCTGGGACAACTCAGCTGCCTCCTGGCAGCTCCTTGGAAGCACAGGTCCTCTCAGACCCTGCCTGCTGCAGGCTTGAGGCCATGGCAGGGGACTGCCCTATCCTGCGAGCCAGGGTCGGTCGCTGCTACTGTGTTCTGAGCTCCCAAGAACCATGGAGGTTTGAGGAATTGGGTTTATTCTTTTCTCATTCCTACTTTACCTCACTGTAATGAGATTTCAGTCCCCCTAAAGAGATCTCTCCAGGGGGTCATCATCTTGTGCCTCACTCAAAATCCTTTATTCTTCACCAGAAAGTGTACTTAAAATCTAAAAACCTAAGTGAAAAACAAAAGGAAAAGTGAATGTTGATAATAATAATAACAAGTTGTATTTCAACCTCGTTTTTCTGCTTCAGTTTTTGTGCTGGAAAAAATCTGAAAGTGGCAGCATAGAGAAAGTTTTGTATGTAAAATATACAAACAGTCACATAGGAGAAGGCTGATGGTGCTGACCCACAGAAGGAAAATGAGCTTAAAGAAATTGCTTCAATAATGTATGCATAGAAGAAAAGAATACAAGCAGAATTGAAATCCAGAATCATTTACCAGTGGCTACATTTTTTATGGCTGTTCAACCCCTTCCTTGCACAGTTTTTAGCAGAGCTGTGCATGGCAACATGATGTTATTTACCACTGTTTGTCTCTAGCATCTGATCTGGACACAAAGTATTTGAAGAGTCCTAGACATAATAAAAACAAACAAAACCACTGACAAACAGACAAAAACCCAACCAAACCAAACCAAAACCAACCACACAAATGAAAGAAAACAAACAAACAAACAAAAATACCCCAAACCAAACAAGAATAGAGAAGATACAAGAGGTAATGAAAACTTGCTGCTATTCCAAACAATGGTGGGCTGACACTGAGCAGAAATCCAAGTCCCTCTGACAAAATAGGGCACCGAAATGAAAGACAAAATTGCAGTAACAGCCCAAAGGCTCTGAAATTGCCCTTCTCTATGTAGGTTGGGTTTTTTGCTAATATTCCTCACAGGCAAAGCAAAAGAGTGAAAACTAAAAATGCATAATTTACTGAGCAGATATCTTCTTCTTGAAAATAGGAAGAAACATAGTGTCCAGCACAGTGCAATGTGGAAAAGAGCAGTCAGAACAAAACTGTCACTACGGCCACACTCTGGTCTCCATCCAAAATCCGCAGAAAAGCAGCAACACTGAGGCAGAAAACGAAGTTGTTGGCTCTGTTCTTTTCCACGTGTGTCAGCCCCAGTGAAACAAGCTCGGACACCCTTCTGTGACACTCTCACCATGCCCAGGAGCCCGTGTTTCTGGGAATATGTTCTGCATTAGCAGCTCTGCAGGGAGTGTTTGGGTGCAGCACAGCTGCCTCCCCGCTGACCAGTGCCCTGCCTGCGGGATGATGGGTGGCAACTGGCCCCAGGTAGGACTAAAAACCACCTTACTTCCCTGAAGACTGTGTGAGCCAGTGAAGCTGAGCACATTTGAAATGTCTTTGTGTGTAAAAGGCATTGTTTTCCCTGGAACCTGCACAGTTTCTGTCCTATCACCTCTTGAAAATGTCCCTTCAAACCTTCCAAGTCCCTTCATCCTCTAGACACACTCAATGGTTTGGATTTCTACTCTTCATAGTATGTCTGGGTTTGTTTTTTTTTTAAATCTCAGACCAGATTTGTAACTTTGATACAAGAATGGCAATAGAATTAGTAAAGCACTAATAAAAACATCCCAAGACAAGCTTAACAGGATCTCAGGAGAGATGGACACGTCTGGTGAGATGCTCTTCTCACAGAATCCCATACGAGTGTGTCTCTATTTTCAGGGGAGATGCTATAAACTGTGAGTTCACACTAAACCAAGGGAGGGGAACTTTATTGCTAAGAATTAAAGAAAAAAAAACAGTTAAACATGGTTCCTGCTCATCCGAGGAACCATCCACCCTGACACTTAAAAGCAAAAGATGGAAGCTTTCCGGCAGGAGGAAATCCTCCTCATTAAATGATCTGCAGAGAGCAGCTTCTTAAATAAAGCTGGAAATAATCAAAGAAGGATGAGAAATGGCAGTCATCCAACAAGGGCTCACAGAAGTGGAACAAAGAACCGGTGACCTGGAACACCACACAAAAGAAATGAAACTCATATTTTAAAGGCAGCAGCCCCAGAAGCCGCTTAAGCACGGTTGTTCCACAGTGCTTTGGTGGACTTCATTGAGCGCTTTAAAGATCACCACTTGAATTCTGCACTTGAGGTGCATTATCAGATCAACGCAGCCTCTCGCCAGTGGGGCCCTGCCAGGGCAGCTGGGGCTCTGCCAGCTGCTGCCATGTTTGTGACTGGGGGCACCAGCGGGCACAAGTGCCCCTTCCTTCTGCTCCCCGCTGCTCCGGAGCAATGTGGGCTGGTCGTGGGTACATGGAACTTGCTTTCCTAAACGAAGGAAACTGACCCTCAGGTAGAAGCTGGCCAGAGAATCGCTCACTGCCCCCTTCTCTCATAGAATCACAGAATCACGGGCTGGTTTGGGTGGGAAGGGACCTTTCAGGGTCATTTCATCCAAGCCCTTTCAGGGAGCAGGGACATCTGCACCCAGAGCAGGGTGCTCAGAGTCCCAGCTAACCTCACCTGGGATGGTGCCGGGGATGGGGCAGCCACCACCTGTCCGGGCAGCCTGGGCCAGGTTCTGACACCCTCAGCAACAACAATTTCTCCTTCTCTCTCGTCCCTCTTTTAGTTTCAAGCCATCACCCCTTGTCCTGTCCCAACAGGCCCTGCTTAAAACTCTGTCCTCATCTTTCTGAAAGGCCCCCAGAAGGTCTCCCCAGAACCTTCTCCTCTGCAGGCTGAACCCCCCCACCTCTCCCAGCCTGTCCCAGCAGAGGGTTCCAGCCCTCCCAGCATTGCTGGGGCTCCTCTGGCCCTGCTCCAGCAGCTCCCTGTCTCTGCTGTGCTGAGGATCCAGAGCTGGACCCAGCCCTGCAGGGGGGTCTCCCCAGAGCAGGGGCAGGATCCCCCCTCCTCTGCTGCCTACGCTGCTGGGGGTACAGCCCACGGTGCCAGTGGCTGATGGGCTAAGGAGGGTGCAGCAGCAGCCCTGCAGATGTCCAGTGCCCTATTGCCCCACTGCCCTCCCAGGGAGCTCTGAGCCCCTGATCCACCTCCCCACCCTTCTCTGAGCCAGATTTCCCACAGAGACCCCTCTGTCCCACTCCTACCCACAATCCCCACCAGCAAGGACAGGGCAGAGGTGTCTCTTCTGCACTGGTGCCCCTCATCCCAGCTCTGCTGAGCTCCCTGCTGTCTCACCACAGCAATCCCCCAGTTCCCTGAATTTCTCTCTCTTCATAACTGATTTCAAAGACAAGTTGGTCTGTGCAATGTCTGAAAAATAATGGCCAGACAGAATATCTTTCTACACCTGAGAAGAAAACATAATGAAGTTATAGATGATAGAAGTACAGATAGGATGACCCCTAAGGGAAGGATCATTTATTCCATCTACAATGAACTTTAAGGAATCTTTTAGGCTGCTCAACATTTTGGCTATGATTTTTCCTTTAAAAGAGAAAAAGCAAAAGAAGAAAACCACCCAGCCACTGTTGTATCTTTCCAACTGTTTAAATTCTGAGAGCAATATGTTATTTCAGATGTAGCTCAAATATACAATAATCCCATCATTCATAGCAAGTAGTCCTTGCCTGAAACAGGAGGATATTAATCCTTGGTATTGTATTTAAATTGCAAGCACTAGCTCAGGAGGTGGTCATCTGTGCAGAAAAGTAAAATAATATATCTTACTTTCTGAAGATGCTTCTCCTTAGGTGCTGGACGTTCACCTCTATGCTGCTCAGAGTGCTCGAGTGGATGCGATGGGCTCAGCACTTTCAGCAGCACATGAGGGTTCCTAGTCCCCAACTATCCACCAGCTCAGCAAGATTTTAAGTGACCGTCATTCTCCATTTCATTCAGGTTTGAGACAAAATGAGATCAAGTCTGAATTATTGTCTCGGGAGTCTGTTCAGGACACACTAAAGAGAACAGCAGGACACGTTTGAAGCCCACTGTTCTCTCTGCCTTCATTTTGTCGTGTTCATAAACTACAGCTTTACTTCCCAGTCCTATCAATCTTTCATCTCTCTCAAGTGCTAAATTAATCCTATTTAAAAATGTCAATTAAACTGGTCAACTTTTTTGATGGTATTAGAAAGTACTTGTTATCTCTACTGCCCTTTGATTTCATGAAATAAGAGAGAATAATCCTGCAAAAATAAAGCCCCTCCAGCCATAAGCTTATCTGTAAAATATTCATTTTTAATTATATTATGCTGAAACAAAATCTTTTTCCTCTTTTTGTAAACAGAAGGAAGATTATATTTGCACTACTTAGAAATGAGCTCTTAATGCAAAAATAGACCTATGAAGACAAAGACAAGGGGCTAATTGGGAATGGGCTAATTAGAAGTCTTTAAGGAGTCAACAGTGGCTGAAATTTCAAAAGTCACCTTAGCAGGAATTTATTTTCTTAATTAGGCACCAGGATTTTATTCTATTTTTTCTCTTCTGGTATTTTTAATGAAGGAAGAGAACAGCTATAGTGTGTATCTCGTAGTGCTACAGACTGGAAGAGTCCCAATTAAGTCAATGAGCTGCTTCCCAGCTGATGCAAATGGCAGGATATAAATGGCTCTGCTGAGGTCAGTGCAGGGCCCCAGCTGCTGTCAGCCAGGAGATTCTCTGGGTGTCCCTACTCACCTCCAGAAGCCTCTCTAGCAGCCACGGACACCCCCAGGGTGCACCCATGGGCTGCTTTCAAGAGCCTCCAAGACACCTGAGGAGCAGGGATGTGACAGAGTGTGACAGGCTTCGGGTGACAGCTGGGGATTGAGCAGCAGGAGCAGCAGGATGAGAAATAAAACCAGATCTTAATTTTACATGAAGGCATTACAAAGAGAGGAGGTCACACCGGTGTTCATGCAGCTGCTCTGCCTGTTGCCTTAGCTCAGCAATCCCTCCTCACACACGGGCTCAATAACACCCCATTCAGAGGAGCACAACGTCCACTGCTCACGCCCCGATGGCTCTCCAGGCAATTTCTTCAGAGACTGCATTTTTGTGCTGAATAAGCCTGTAGGCAACTCCATCTCTTGGCTGTGGCTGTGTATCAACTGATAACATCACAGGAGACATTTCTGGGTGCGTTTAATGTGGAGCTGGGCGAGCTCAACAGCAAGGGGCTCCTCAGCATCACGGAGAAGCCCTTGTCACAGGCGTTCCTCCGAACGCAGGACAGAGCCGGAGAGACCCGTCCCCTCACGTGCCACTTACTTGTACTCATGAATAACTCTTGATCTGCCTTTAATTCCTTTTTTCTCCTGAAATCTCCCACGCTGAGTATCTCTAACAGGGAGTTAGAGACTCATCTGCAGTGATCTCCATGGGTAAGGATTTTTAAAATGCATCAGGCTCCACATCAATAGCGGAGAGGGGTTGTCCTATTAATGAATCCACAGGCACTAAACCAGGGATTATTTTTATCTGGTTAAGATGTTGATTTTTGTTTTAAAATGTTCCTCAACAGCAAGACCAAAGACTGATGCCATCACTAATCAGGAGTCCTGCAAGTACAGAAAGCAGAGAAGTCAGAGGAGGTAATATATGGGAACAAACACAGCAGAACAACCCAAAGGTCAGATGACTCACTCTGGAGAGCAGCAACTGGAAACTGAAATCTGGATTCTAGCCTGAGATATTCATGCAACTGCCCTGGTTTTTGTAAATCCTCATGCTCTGCAGGTCAGGAGCCCTTCTCTTCATGAGCCCAGTTGGTCTGTGGCTCAGGCAGTGCCAGGCTCAGGCTGAGCCCAGAAGCCTGGGGGAGCAGAAGCTGTATCTGAGCAGCCTGGGGTCACTCCAAAGTCAGCCAGGACTGGAGTGCAGCAGAGTGGAGTGGAGGGCTGGCCCAGACACCTTTGAAGGGCTTGCCTGGCCTTAACTACTCCTTAATTAATGAGCAGAGACACTCAGGGAGCAAAAAAACATCCTTGACAATGAAAGGAACAGATTAGTGGATAGGATAGGATAGGATAGGATAGGATAGGATAGGATAGGATAGGATAGGATAGGATAGGAGGGACATTTCAGCAGAAAGGGATAAAACAATCATCTAGTCCAACTGCCCAACCACTTCACTGCTGACCAAAAGTGAAATCATATTATTAGGAGCATTGTCCAATAGTATTGATATTTCCTTCCATGTGATTTATGTGCCAGGTCCGTTTGCCAGCACCTCCCCACAGCCTCCTGAGCCCATAGTGTGAGCACGGGGGCTGGTCCTGAGAGCACGAGCCTCACACCATTCTGCACTGAGAAACGCGTTAGGTTTCTGCGTAGATTGAAGGGGAGCACGGGGAGCATTTGAGGGATCTCTCTGGAGTTTCTCAAAGCACTTTGGTTTTGTTTTATTTTAAATTATTGGAGTTCAGTTGTGTCCCTGAACTCACATTTATTTTTGTGTAGTCACTTTCCTTCAGCTGAATGCCTTTATATGATCTTCCTTTGGAGACATAACAACCCATATTTCAGTGCCACTACCCCATCCTAAAAGTCAAGCATCTGCTGTGGGGCAGCACCCAACTGCTCCAAAATGATCAAAACGAGGTGGGAGAAGAACAAGGGGGATCTTGCCAGCTGGGAAGTTCTCGAACTTCCTGCCCGGGGCTGTCAGAGCCAGAAGGGCTCCCCCGAGCCTCCTTCTCTCCAAGCTCAACAGCCCCAGGTCCCTCAGCTGCTCCTCCCCACACTCCTGCTCCAGACCCTTCCCCAGCTCCATTGCCCTTCTCTGGCCACCTCCAGCCCTTCAATGTCCTGCTGGGAGTGAGGGGCCCTTGTTTAATAATAAACTGGACTGTGCAATGCAGCAAGTAATGTAGGACCATTTCAGGCAGGGCAGACCAACCTCTGCATGATGTCCACCACAGATGTGACCTACTGCTGTGCTGGGAGCTCTGGTGGCCCAAAATACTGCAGAAGAATTAAACTTTTCAGGCAGTGGCTTTGCCAAGTAGAAAGAAAAATGTGAAAACAGCTCCTGAATTGAGAGCACACCTGCATTCAACAGTGTCTCCTTTCAACAGAAAATACCTTCCTGGCTCCAAGATCCCTTTTCTGATTAAAGTTTTTGAAACTGGCACACTCCTGTAATACATTTTGATGAAATCCCCTTCTCCAGTGAAATTGTTATACTGGATAACTTCCAGGCAACAGGAGCACAAAGACTGTTAATCAGGTTCAGGAGAATATATAGTGACTACAAAACCAGCATTAAACCACTGATGGTAGGCAGTCCAAAATTCGTGTCTCACAGAGAACAAACTTATTCTTGAGAGCAGGATTACAGATATAAAACCAGAAAAAAAACCCAAACAAAACAACAAAAAAAAACCACAACAAAAACCAACCTTGAAGGCCAGAACTTAAGTGATTTCCTTCCTATTGCTCTATTCTCAAACTGACATCAGGTAACTGAGGCTTTTATTCTTAGGGTAGACTGAAATCCATCCTGTCCTGTGGTGACAGGCAGAAAGACTCAAATTCTGCTCCCAGTGCTGTGCAGAACAGAGGGAGATGCCCCATTTTCTGCCCACAGCCCCAGTTGCCTGCACTTCTGGTGTCAGAGCCCCCAGGCAGCTGAGGGGGTGGCAGTGGTACCTGATACCATGAGAGAGAGGTGAGCTAGTCTGCTTCAAATGATAATTACTGTGGACAGAGGTGGGCTTAATTGGGTGGCATCTTGTCAGGCAGGTCTGAGAGAAGTGCCTGTCCCTTCTCCTGGTACTGAAATCTCTACTAAACTGAGATGAAGGTTTAAACTGGGAATAGAAGCCACAGAGTCAGAGAGTGGAAGAAAGGTTTTAAGGCAGAGGAGCACTAGATCATGAGCTGTGAAGGTCTGCAGGGAGTTAAAGTGCTTTACTGGTGTCCTAGAGAAGAAAAATTTGGAGTTGAATTTCATCACTTTCTTCCGTGTGCTGGATTTTTATTTTTGGGCTATTTTGAGGCTTTTTTTTTTTTTTTTCAAGGGCAAGAACATGCATTGGTGATGCTCCCGAAGTGCTACAAAACTGTGAGTTCAGGCAAACAGAGGATAGATGCAAAGGAGCTGGCTCTGGGGAGAGGCAGCCAAACCTTCCGATTCTCTTCTCTCTAAATGATCAGTAACTCGCTGATAAATGGATCTGCGTGACTCTGGCAGTGCTGAGGAATGGCTGACGCTGGGAAACATGAAGATTGATGCACTGTTCAACCTTAAGCTAAACATAGAACGTCGACGCTAATTCACTGGCAGGACCCACAACCTGGATTTCATCAGTATATATAATTAAACATGTTGCTTCATGAATTTTACAAAAATGGTGCAAAGTTGCTAATGGGGTGTCTTAAATTCTATTAACATTCATTTAATCTTTTTAGTTTCTCTTTAAACGTGCATTTAAAATTCTAATCACTGCAAAAAAAATTTTAATAAAACACAATGTTAATGAGATATGTGAAAGAGCTATTAAAAAAAAAAAAAAAAGAACTCTTAAAAAAAAAAAAATAACCCTGCAAGAAAGAAAAAGGAAAGATGCTAAGCTAAACTGGCATATAAATATAGCCAGGGAGCTATTTAAAGACCGAGGGAAAGCACGGATGTGTTCTAGGATGGCATGATTTTAAAAGGCCCTTCTTTTGTACTAAATATTAGTTATTGGGATTAATTAGGGGATTAAGCTTTGAATTCTTGAATTCTTTCCAGCTCAGCCATTTGTTTTTGTGCTCTCTACCTTGCTCTGCAACAATCCTGTCCCTGGTGAGCACGGCTGGGTGGCTCTGCTCTGGTGGCTGCAGCGCCCATACCTGCTGCCTGGTCCCAGAACCCATAACTGTCCCAGTGATGTGCCCCGGGGCTGGCTGCTACCACTGACTGACCTGCTGGAGAACAGACAGACACCAAAAGGTGATGGAAACTCTGTCCTGGCAGATCAAATGCCATTCAACTCAGCTTGAGGAGCAAGCAGGAGCAAGATCTTCCATGAAGTCCTTCACAAAAGCACCATCAACAGAAACTGCCAGGACTCAAAGAATGACCTTTCCACTGGGCACATCTACAAGAGCTGCTCGTGCAGCAGAGCTTGCTTGGTCTCCTCCTTCAACAGGAGCTTCATCCCTGCCACAGAGAGGCACATTGATACCCAGCATCTCCAGTGACCTCCAGATCTGTTCATCAGTCAGAAATTACCTTTACTTTTACTGTTCCATCACTCCTGGAGTTATCCCGGGTGCTCTGCTGCCCTGGCCTGGGGACAGCTCCTGGCACGTACAGCAAGTGCAGATGCTCACCTTCTGTAACATCAGAACCAACCCCTCACAGGCAACCCCTGAGAGTGACAGAAAAGTGACACGTGATCTCAACCTTCACCCAACGTCCTAGCTGTGCTGTGACATGGGCTTCAGCTGAATCTTCCCACACCAGTCCAGCTGCCGTTTGACACGGATCTTGCCACGCTTTGCTCGTGCCAGCAGCAAACCTCAAGTCTGAAGGCAAAGCCCCGTCCAGCTTCTAACTGGGACCCTTGTGCTCTGCAGAAGATCCTCACCCTCCTCCCTTCTGGGGCAGCCCCTGGCAGCAGAGCCCAGAGGACAGAAAGAGACTTTTCTTGTGAGTAAAGTGAACAACACAGCCTGCCCCACCCCCAGTACTGCCTGGTTCAAAAAGACTGCAGGTGCAGTCAGGCCAAGCAAGGATTATAAAACCCCTGCTCACTCAGGAGCTCAGTGATAGCACAGGCAACCCAGGAGCTCTGCTGAGAGCCAGCTGTACTCCAGCCATGGAATAAATCGCTGCCAGGGTGCACGGAGCTGGTGTGCTTCAGCCAGAAAGTGGGATTCTCACGATCAGCAGAGAGAGAATGTTCTCTGCTAAGAATGTAATTATTTATTAGCCACTTGCAGGAGTTTCTGGATGTGCTGCTACTGGAGAACAACCCGGAGGGATGTGGAGTGCTCATGCCTGGGTCTTCCCTGAGTCTGCTCACACCCTGGAACAAAGCCCTGCAGGAGCAGGAGGGCTGAGGGCTCGCATGGTCCCGGGAAGGATGATGCCCACGGGGGGCACATGGAGTGCTGGGCGCTGGTCTCCGGGTGCTCCCAGTAGCTGAGAGGAGCCAAAGGCTCCACAGGGCATGAGAGAGAGGGAGAAGAGGGGAACACAAAGGGAAAAGCCCTTGTAGGCACCTCTGAATGAGGCAATAGCCCCATTTTGTGCTATTTTGTTAAGTTTCAATTTGAAGCTGTTCAAGGACCTGAAAGCAAAGGAGATTGAGACTCAGCAAGGAATTCCTTCCCAGGCTGGCAAGAAAGCTGATCACCTCGGCTACAGAGGTAAATCAACAAATAAAATGCCTTTTATTACTTCCAATTTCATCACTCTGGTCCCATATCTCTCTGTTCTCTAACCTCCACTTCTCAAACCTCCTTATGCCTGCTCTGATTCTTACCTGTGTTTGCAGTTTAGCTTCCAGTGCCCCAGAGAAAAACACCTCCAGCAGTAAATTCACCAAAACCACAAACTGCTCGGAAAATGCTGGGGAAAAGAAGCAAAACCCTGTGACTGCTCTCTCCAGTTTCCTACTCTCTCCAGCTTTTTATTTGTTAGTTCAGGAGTCCCCTTCTCTGGAGATTTTCCAGCCACACCTGGATGCGTTCCTTTGTAACCTGTGCTATATTATATTATATTATATTATAATAATTATATTATAGTATTATATTTATTATATCATATGGTCCTGCTCTGTCAGGGGGTTGGACTCAAAGATCTCCAGGGTCCCTTCCAACCCCTGACATCCTGTGATCCTGTAATCCCCAGTATTTGGGAACATGCAGAAGTGCTGAAACTCAAAGAGAGATCCTTAAGGCTGTGCCATGAAAAAAACCTTTATTTGTTTGTAAACAGGCAGGTTTACTGACCGAGCTGATCCTGGTGTGTATGTCTCAGGCTGGGACCCTCCAGTCTCCTAGAGAAGGGACATTTTTGAGTCTCTTGCAATTGTGCAGCAATTTCTATTATGTCTACTATTTCTAGTAGATAGAAATGGGTCATTTCATGCACAATTTACAATATGCAAAAGTCAATACATATCATTAACATGAGCTGAGCATGAAGAAATCATCTGTATTATTAAAAGTGACTGCGTGACTAGCTGGTGCAATTCCCAACAGACTGTTGCAGAAGATTTTGTGGGAACTGTCCTGCAAACACACACACATTCAAATGCCCTTTTTATACAGTTTCTTCACACATATGTGCTGGTACCTGCACTCCTGATACTGGAGGGGCAAAGCCATCACAGATACCACTGCTTTACAGTCTTTCCAGTTTCTATGATGCCCCACTCCTGTTCTCATTCACCCCAGCTTCTGTGAGAGCAGCACTGAGCACACGGTCACTGTCCTAGCACATCAGAACACTCAATGTGTGATGAAAGGGCCATGTCCTGTGCTCCTTTGCTGGCCTGGGTCATGAACTGCTCTACCTGCCAGGCTGGCTCAGCCTCAGAGCCAGCTCGGAGCTCATGGCAGGAACATGTGCATCTTGCTGAAGATGTTCTTCAGCCCTGTTTGCTTAAAAAAGGAGCGTGGCTATTTTACTAAAGCACTGTACATGCAAATGCTGAACGTAAGGGGAAAAAAAAGTCAAAGAAAAAAAAAGTAAATGTAATTCCCCGCTGTGTTTTTCAGGCAGTGCCCTGGCAGCAGGAGTGCCCATCCCGGGCTGAGCAAAGTGTGAGAGCATCCACAGGAAGGGACACAAGTTCCATGCTGATACAGCTGACCTGCTCCTGCACTTGCTCCCTCTACAAGTATCTTCTGCTCCCATGATAGGTTCTTAGTTGCTGGTGCCACATCTGCCCCTGCAGCAGAGGCAGGGAGGCTGAAGAGCAGTCAGAGCTCACAGTGCCATCACCTCTGTTACCATCCTCTGTCAAATTGCCTTCTGCAAAGCTGCCCTTCCAGGTGTCTGACACTGTAACAGGTGAGTCACTGAACAGACATTTGGTTTTAAAATAATAATTATTTTGAAAAATAACCATCTTTGCAAAGACACAAAGTTCACATTTCCAGGTGAGCCGCTGGCACATCTTTGCCTCCCACAGGAGGAGGATTTGGCCGCAGGCTGCCGATGCCATGGGGTGTGGGGTTGTGTTGAGCACTGGCTGAAAACAAGTTACATGATGAAGTCACAGAAATGTTCAGAGCACGAGTTAGTGAGAACACAGCTTCTCTTGCTCGGGCACACAGTTTATTAGCAAACATCACTGGCTGATATTTTGCTCTATCTGCTCTTCCCATCAGCCACATGGGAGGGAATCTGTGAATTGTGCTATAGCAATTAATACACACTTACACACTTTGTACAAAGCCATCGAATGGATTATGCTACAGCAGCAAATGCACTAAGGCAAACAATGGGACTTCATGAATATTTAGTTGTTATAATTTCTTTGAAGAAGCAAAGGCATAGCACACGGTCACCTTCAGAGCTCCTGTTCAGATGAAGAGTTCTCTCTCTCAACAATCTTATTTAGTTTTGAGAGATTTGGTAAATTTGCTTGCTCTAAGTATTTTTTTTTATCCCAATAACTGGGAGGAAAAGGGGCCCAAGCACTAGGCAAGTGCTGCTTTCTCAGAGAGGAGAGAACAAACCTCCTCACCTTCCCTTACCCCCAGGTGCCTGGCTTTACATGACAGGTATAGAGTGAAGGAGGAACAGTGTTCTTGGCAAGGAGGCTTTAAATCAACCCAGTGAACACACCACGGGTATTTTTTATTTATTTGTTTTTCAGCATTTCCATCAATAGCTGTTGAAGCTGTTAAGAGAAAAACATATAAGACCACAACACTGTCATTTTCACGCAGCATTTCTGGGAGTTCAAGGTCAAACTCCTGGCCCTGCCAAAGCCCATCACCCAAGAGTTTCCCCAAGGAAGGCAGCAGATGCAGCCAGCACAGCAGATGTAGCCACTGCAGCCTCTGCTGTTTACAGCCTCGTACCAATTTGGGACCTGGGTGCCAAAAAATAGCACATCACCTCTGCAACTAACAAATAAATCAGTTTCCAGTGATCCAGAGCAGCCACTGGCTCTACCTGATGACACTTCTCTCTGAATTGATCAAGATTTACATTCACTATCTTATCTGAAAAAAAAAGTGGATTTCTTTTTTAATGTTTATAAAGCATCCATCTCTTGCTGCACAAGCTCATTAGATGTATTTAATTGAAAGTTGATTCTTCTTTCCATCAAGACATTATCCTATAATTACCTAAATAAACTAATTTCTGCCATTCTGAGTTTGTTGATACTTATTTTAACACCTATGGTTTAAATTTGCTGACAAAATGACTCAAACTCCTCATATCAGCAGAAGTGCTCACTGCTCCCCTTTATTAAATCTCTTCAAGACATAAAACCTGAAAAAAACCCAATGTTCTTAAAGAGGTATGTATTAGCTAGTGAGTTCAAAAATAATGTTTCTATAGTCTAAGGAATAAAAGCCTGATTAATTTTATGGTTTAGAAAACAAACCAGTGCCAAGACATGAACATATATTTGGCAATGGATTTGGTAGAGTTCATTTGACTGTTGGACTCAAGGAGATTAAAGGTCTTTTCCAGCCTGTTCAATCCAGTGCCTGTACATGGACTATGACAATGGGCTGTGATTTTAGTCTCCTGCCCCAGCACAGGTGACTGTGATGCTGAGAACATCAGTATCAGCCACACCTGAACTCCCTGCCCAGGAGCAGAAACTGAAAACACCTGTGGACTCACCTGAGACAGTGGAAGGGAGCAATAAAAAGGATGAAGCCAGAGGTGCTCTCGTTGCCTGTTGGAGGAGGAGTCTGCTGGGCACTAGGTCCTGTGCTGCTCACCTGGGCACCAATGCCCTGAGAGAGGCAGCCTGAGAGTGCTGCTGCTGGCCAGAAAGGGGAGAGGAAGGCAGGTAGCTCTGCTTGCCCCCAGAAATCCAGGGGGTAGTTGTCAGTTTCCACTCTGCAGAAGACTGATGATCCCAAGACCAGGATGGCCTGGAGAGGTTTTCCTCTTTAGTCTCAGGACACAGGCTGGTGTGTCCTCACCTCCTACTTGTGGATGGCTCCACCAGCACACTGGACTCCTCATGCTCAGCAGAGGTGAGTGACATTGTCATGAGCAGGGCTCAGCTACTTCTCTCAGGGGGCCTTCAGGTCCACGGGTCTCCCTTGGTCTCTCACTCTGACTGTTACTGCAAGGTTGCTCTAGACAGCCCTTTGAGGTGACAGGGCTGGTCATCCACCCTGTTCTGGCCACAGCAGCCAGAGCCTTTGCTGCCCCCACCCCAGCATGACCCCTGCGTGAGCTCAGCAGAGCTTCTCCCCCAGAAAACCACAGCTGGGTGCTCTGTTCTGGAGCCAGAGACCCCTTTGGGTTAAGTGTAGACAGAGGAGCATCTTCCTCTCAGCTGTTAGCTCCCCGGTGCAAAACAGGAGAGACCAGTATGTGCCAGGGAGGGCACTGGGAGATCCCCTGTGGAGCTTTTCAGCATCAAACCTGTGCTGCCCCCCAAATGCTGCTGTTAGAGGCTTCAGGCACTGTAATTTCCACTCCCCCAGTGACTATTACAGCTAGTCCTAAAAATCAGTCTCAGGCAAAACAGGGCACTCTGATGCACCATTGAAGCATCACTACCTAAGCATGTTTCTGGGTAATCCAGGCACGTGAGAGCCTGGGTTTTTCTAGAGCAGAGGTTGAATTTGTGCAGCTATAACATGTCTGTATGTTGAGGGGGATCAGCAAACAAAAGCAATGTAACCTACATGTGCCTCACAGCTGTGAGAGACCCTTACTCTGTGCTGGCACCTTCCAGCAGCCCCAAAGGCAGGTCAGGGTCATAAACGTGCCTGTGTTCCCTGTACCATGGGGTACATCAAGAGTCCCTCAGGGCCATGTGCCGAGCAGCGTTCCTGGCACAGCAGAGTGGTGGGCAGGGAGGGCTCTGTGCCCAGGCTGGTCAATGCACAGCAGAGAGCTGCTCTGTTTGCTGGCAGGGAGGTGACCCCCTGGCCCTCCAGCCTGTCGGTGCAGATGCAGGATGATGCTAAGGATATTTTTATCCATTGGCTTCCTCCCCACCCTGAAGTGCAAGTCGTTAGAGGGTTTTCTGTTGTACTTTCGGGGTACAGGCAAAGCAGGCAGTTTGTGTCATCTGAGGGAGGTAACCTCCCAGAGCCTGCTTAATTCCATCCCCATGGCAGCCTCTTTGCAGAATGTTCCACAGTAATGACATTGAGCTTAGTTAGATGCTCTGATATTTGAAAAAGAAAAATGGGTGTTGGGGGGGAGGAAGAGTGTGGAATACCTAATGCTGCATTTCACTGTCATAATTGGCTTAGATACTATAAATCTTTTTATATCTGCATTTTTTTAACAAAAAAAGAATTAGTCTTTCAAGCAATAATTCAGGCTTGTTAGCCTTAAGTTTAATAAAGTTTCCAGTAATGAGTTTTCCAAATGTTAAACTTGTTATTCTATTCCTTCTGATTGAAGCTAAAATTGCTTTTGAGACACAAAGCTGTCAGCATAAGATCACGACTGACAGAGTGACTCCTGGTTAACAAACATCCCTGTCTCCATCTCCCGGTAGACTTTCCTTGCACCAGGGGAAGGCAAGATGGCCAAAGACCTCCATAGGCTATAATGATGTGGGAAACCCTCACCTGGAGATGAGCTCCTGAGGCTGGTGAATAATCTGTGGCAGGAATAAGGGTGTAATGTTGTCTACGTCCTGGTTGATCTTGATAATTGGATCTAGCCCTGTCCATAGGGGTTCTGCAATCCCAGAGCTTTGGGAGAAGGCTCCCTGGGGAGGGGATGAAGTCACCATCCCTGGAGATGTTCAAAAAGCTCATAGATATGGCACTTCAGGGCACCTGAAAGCAGTTCCTAGTGCCCAGCTGCAGGAAGACCTCAATGGTGCCAGCACAAGTGATGGGGAAGCAGCAAGTCCAAGGCTGTTTTCACAGGTGAGGTGACTCTTCATGGCAGGGCTGTTGGTGCCCATGCTGCCCAGAACACTTGCACCATGTCATCCACATGCAGAAGTTCAGCTGCTCCATCTTGCTCAGAGCAAAATGGTCTTGCTGATCCACCCTTTCCTAGCCCAGTCCTTGCTGCAGCATGGACATGGTTCTCTCTGCTTTGTTTTGATGCCAGGGATTTTTTTTTTCTTCATGTCTCAGGACTATCCAAGTGTCATTTTGTTCAAGCCAACAATAAGTCAGGGAGCATTTTGAGCAGTTATAGCGCTCTCAATTTTTTTTTTCACTTCATTGATGTTTGAAGCTGCATCTCTCTCCCAGTTACTGGTGACAGAAGAAATGAAGGGTTTTTTTTCTCTAACCCATGATTATGTCTCCTCTGTGTACACCTCAAAACAGCAGTGACATAGAAAATACTTTTGCTTTTTCTACATTGTTACGTAGAAAAATTGTGATGATAGAACTGCTTCCATTGCAGTAAAATGCTCTTGTGGAATGCTGAATAATTCCTTTTTATGCCTGGCAACTTATTTGGGCATAGATGTTTTTCAGTAACATCTGTCGATTCCTTTGTTCCGTGTTTCCCAAATGCAGTTTTATTCTGTCCTTCCAGCTCCCCCATTTTCTCACTTGTTCTGTCCTGCTTTTCCTTTTTGGTCCAGCCTGGGCTACTTCACCTGGTCAGCTCAACTCTTCCTAGCAGAACATTGAGTCCAAGGCTGCTCCAGCATCAGTCACGCAGCATTTTGCACGGCTTGACCCCTAGCATGGAGTGCTGCACTGAGAGAACAGATTAAAACTGCCCGGTTCCAGGTGAAGCCTGACCAGGCAGGGGAGAGAGATGTAAATGGTAAAATAACCAGTTTTTGACCCTTTTCCCCCAGCGTTTATTTATAGAGAGCTGAACAGGAAGGCGAAGATCCAGGGCCAAATGGGGATCGAGAGGCATCAGCACCTAAAGGTCAGTGGGTTTCTTCAGAGCTCCCTGAAATGATTCTGAAGCACAGTCCCCTTCAGACTTTCCTGTCCTGCCAGAGGTTGCTCCATGGCTGTTGCTTTCCAGTCAGTTTCTCCCATGAGCAAACTTAAGGCTGTAGTGGGGCTGTGACCAATTTGTCTGTTTAAGGATGATTGGAAGCATACAGAAATGTCTGTTTAAGGATGATTGGAAGCATACAGAAATGTCTGTGTAACAGGCAGCGTGTCTGGCACTGAACAGCTCATTTTCTTGTATGCTGAGCAGCACTCTGAGGCTGTTGTATTTTTAAATGCCCTGAGTACAAAGTCAATATTTACCAACAGCAGTGTAAAAACCCCAAAACATGCCAGTGCCTTGCAAACTATAATTCTTTGCTATAGGTAACTAGATCTTAACTTTGCTGTACCCTTGTTCTTTCTGCATAGCTACAAACAGTACATAGAACTGAGGTTTAAAATATTACAACATGGAGAGTAAGAATCTACCTTTTTTGGGTGATTTAGATATCCTGGTGTTGATAACTGTGTGCATTTTGGAGGCTGAAGTGATGCAGTGAGTGATTCTCAGTTGCTGGCTGCTCCACACAGCACAGCATCCTGCTAATGCTTTGTTTCTCTGAGGAGGCATCAGAGGTGTGTAATTCATAAAGGGTCTCACTTAGTGCTGAACTCAAGGAAAATTTTTCCAGGTACTTAAGGTGGGAATAAACTCAAAACCTGTGGAAAAAAAAAAAGGTTGAGAAACAAATGTCATCTAACAAATGGATGTGGTGGATGTCTGTATGTTTGTGCTGCTAATGTCAGAAAAGATAAAACAGTTTTTACCCCTAATCCTTCAGGATGTTTTCACTCTGTGTTGTTCTTGAAACATCCATCCTTGTTTTCTTCATGTGTTGCCTGCAGATCACTTATCCTCTCGGTCACCAGTATGTGTAGCTTCCAGAAGCCAATGTGAGGATTGCTTCTATGTACTTGATGGGATAACCCAGACCCTGTCCCACAGGTCATTCTTCTCCCCTGGTTTGTTCTAGTTTGCAGCCCTGACAACTGCCTTAGTTGTGAAATTAAATGCATGAATGCAGAATTGCACAAGTCAGCAGAAATCTTGCCCTTTTGCAGAAGGATCTTGCAAATCCATATTGAAACAGTAACTTCTGAGCAGTGGGAAACACACATCTTTCAGATCCACCTACAGCCTTACGGGTCCAGCTTGCAGTGAGCATGGCAGTTATTACTGCACACTGCTTTTTCTCTGGCTTAGCTCTTGGTCAGTAAATGAGATGAGTCTTGGGTGAAACCTCCTATTTCTGGGACAGGCAGGTGGGTTTTCTCTCAGCTGGTCTGGAAGAAGTCTCTCAGCATCCAGCAGGAAAATCTTCAAGCTCAGTTTTCCTCTCTGGGGCATTCTTTAGGTGTGCTTTGGATGCGCAGGGCCTGTCTTGCAGCTGAATTATTAAAAGTATGAGAGTCAATCATCAATACTCAGGTGTATTGAAGCAACCTGCTGTTCTTATTAAACAGTGCACTGTGTTCCCAAAAGAATAGGAAATACAATATTGGAGAAGAGAGTTGATGAAAGAAAGGGACCACAGTGAATACTGACTGAGGTTTAATAATCTCTGTTCCCCAGCAGGAGTAACCTCTGGCTGCTGGTGAATATGGACCACAGCCAAGACCTCCCCATCTGCTCCAGCATGGCAGGGAAAGTCAGTGGTGGCACAGCTGGGCACTGGCCATCTGTGGGGAGCAGGGATCTCCCTGTCTTGGTCATTTAGTGGCAGTCACCTGCCCGAGGAGTGCACACCTGTGTGTGCCACTGTTCCCACCACCCCAGACTATGGGCAGGGAGCCAACACCCACTCTTCCCAAAATCCTGAAGGATGAGACAAAACAAGGATATTTGGGCTTCCCGCCACCAACTCTGGTCCTCTCACATGTGCACATGACTGTCCTCTCATTTCATTATCACTGAAACTTGTTTGTCTCTTGGTACACTTTACTCTGGAATGACTTTTTCCTCTTCATTTAATACTTTTACTTCCATTTAACATATCTCTGAACCGTTTCAGCAACCGCATAAACACTACACTAATGTCAGTTATTTACCATGTTATCTTGACACAACACAGAGCATTATTGACAGCCACCCTATATTTATAGCCTAATGGAGCTGTCAGGTATTTTACAACATGTTTATTATTACTGTGGTGCATTTCATAAGAAATGGTAAGGTTCTGAATTACCTTCATATCTTCAGTCACTTTTATTCTTATTTCTTACGTCTTTACATGCTAGGATTTTGGAGGAATGGAAAAAAAAATCCAGGTCTTTACAACTACTTTTTCTATTTACTTTCACACTTCCTTCTTGAGTGATGGTTTTGTTCAGCAAATCCTTCTCCTCCAGGTCAAGGTAAGCTGAGCCTGACTTCCCAGCAATGCACACTGCTGGGTGTGTGGTGGAAATCCTGCCAAATGAGAAGAAAAGCTGCACTTACAGCTTCAGGTTGGCTATTGGAATCATGTAAACACACCGGGATGGTGAACGGTAATAGCCAAAGGGATTCTTTGTTTTTTTAATTTGAAAAGATGTTTTCCTAAAAATAGTGTTCCAGACACTGGAGATGGCATCGCTGCCTCCAGCAGGGAGGAGGGGAGGCTGAGCAGCAGCAGTGTGGGCAGGAGGAACCCTCAGCTTTATGTACTTCACTGGTCCTCAGCGCAGCGATTGCTCACTCAGCAGCCCGAGAAGCTGGGAGCATTTCTGTGTCTGTGATGGCTCTTTGGTTTACCCGAGGGTCATCATCGTGAAGAGAGGAAGAGTCATAAAGGACCAATAACGATCCCAGAACAGCCTGAAGTAACCAGTGCTCAGACGTTCCTTCTGTAGCATCGCTGCCCCTGCAGACCAGGCTCACATCTGGAGGCAGCTGGTGCCGAGGCGGGGCCCTGTGGATACAGATGTGCAGTTCCCCACAGGGATGGAGATGGGAGAACAAGCAGGATGAAGGGACGAGCAAATGTGTGTTACCGGTAATTGCTGTTCAGGGATCTCTAACCTCCCCCCTTCCTCACCCCCTGCCCTTCGGAAAATGGTGCTTGGAAAAGGGTGAAAGAAAATTTTCTCTACAGGCCTATTGACTTTGCCTTTCATTCTCTTCACAGCTCTCACTATTTGCATGGACCAGACCAAAACATACATCTTGTTTTATCCTCAGGGCTCATGCCAAGCCCAGAGCTTGCCTACTTCACATTGGAAAGTACTCCCTTGTAAACAAGGGCAGGAGCTGAAGAGTGGTTCAGGAGGGTTTAGGATACCCACAGCCCAGGAGCAGCATGAGTGGCAGGTGTAACTGTGGGAGCAGCAGGTTTGAGAGCTGGAGGTAAGTAATGTTTCTGGGATTTCTGGAGAATGACACAGCACTGTGTCTGTCGGGATGTACAGACACTAAGTCATCACGACACAGCCTTCTGGAGATCTGTCAGCTCTAGGGAAATGAGAAAAGAAGCCTTAAAAATGCCTTAAAAATCTTCCCATCAGATTCTTTAGCTTTCAAAAAGCACTCTGGGATATGTCATGCTGAAGTAAGTGTGGTTTATGGTGTGACTGAAAGCTGCAGCATCCAGCCTTACCCAAGAGCACAGACAGCTGGCTTGTGAAAGGGAGGGCTTCAGGATGGCTCAGGAAATCTGGCTTGAGGGGCATTTGGAGAAGAGCGATGGGCAGACCCTGGGAATGGGGACTGCCTTCAGCTGGGTGCAAGAACCTGTTCTGTGTGCAGGGGCATGGTGCTACAGCCTGGGGTGCTGCTCCCTAGGCACCAGGAGGGTGCAGTGAAGGCTTTGGGAACAGAGCAGACAGGGGAGTTGGACGAGGTCCTGTGTGCCAGGCTCTCGTTACCTACCCCATAACAGCAGTATTTAGAATGCAATGCCAGTTTGTGGTCAGGGTTCTTTTCCTTGGGGGTCAGACAGGTCATGCTTTCCTTTGGTGGTGGTGCAAGGCAGAAAAACTGCCTGTTCACTTTCAAGTGCCTCCCTTGTCCTCTCTTATCACTGCAGAACAGGGATGCTGTGTTAAGAAAGAGTCTCCATTGCATGGGGATGGGTGAATGGTTTAATGTTGTCAGTTGGTTAGGACAAACCCTTTGAGAGGCATTTTTCTGTAGGACTCTGACTGCCCAGAATCCTCTTCATCACCTTTCAGGCTGTCCACAGCAGAGCTTTGAACACCCATCCATCCTCCCCCTCTGCTATCCTGGGCTCTACCCACACACCCTCAGAGCAAACCCCAGGGAGCTCTTGCATTTCGTCTTCCCCAGCACCCCCCAGCCCACTCCAGCAAGTGCTGGTTTTTGAGTACTGGCTTGACAGTAGTGCTCCCAAAATGTGAATGTCTGCAAAACAACAGGCTGAAAAAAATGAGGGCTTGCTCCTTCAACTAGACCCAGAGCAACGGAGAACTTTGATTCTGATTTGGCACAGAGAGAAATAAGCTTTTTTTTTTTTTTCCTTTCATGAACAAGAAATTTAATTTCAGAAAAAATCTATATGAGTTCTCATCAAAATCTGCCCTGCTTTTCTGTCAGCATATGGGTATTATCACAGCATTATGAAGCCACAGAGCTATAGGACTGAAGTTTGCCACAAGGGTAATGTACTTTTATATACACAACAGAAGCTGTTAACTTGATTGTTAATCTGTAAAGTGGTTTTGTTTGGTTTTTTTTTTTCCCAAGGAGAAAACAGGCTAAATTACAGAGTCAGTCATCAGTAAATGCCCTCGTGGCTCTGTTCTTACATATGTGAGAAAATGTAGGGCAAAAATGGAGAGCAGCAGGAGCTGACTGCCTGTGAAAATCAAACCTGTGAGTGCTGGGCTGGAGATGGATGTATTATTTGCACATCTAGAAACATCAGATTAGGCCCAGAGAGATAAAGGTTGCTGCAGGTCAGGCAGACAGTGAGCAGCAACCCTGTTTGATAACCCACAGCCACTGCTCCTGTCCTCCTCTTCTCTGAGCGAATATATATATGGAAATATTTGGCAATGAGAAATTATATGATGTTATCCTTCCCTTCCCTGACAGACAGAAGCCCAAAGGGAGAGCCTTTCCTGCTGCCCAAGGCTGCCAGCTGGGAGATGAGCATGGATCTGAAGATCATCCAGTCCAATGCCCCTGCAGAGGCAGGCTCACCTAGAGAAGGTTGCCAGGATGGTGTACAGGCAGGTTTGGAATGGCTCCAGAGGTGGACACTCCACCACATCTCTTGGCAGGCTGGGCCAGTGCTCCATCACCCTCAAAGTAAAGAAGTTATTACACAGATTCATTCCTTAATTCACCTGTGATGTTCTATTGTGGAAAAAATTACAGCTCTCCCCAGTGGTCTTGTCACTGGTGTTTCTTAGTGAGACTTCTGTTGTGAACTAACATCATGATGATGATCATAACATAGCTCTTAGCTCTACTTCTTGGCTGACCTTGGGGGTGGCAGGTGGGTTCTGGTGGAGCTGACCCCTCCTGAGAGCTGCAGAAGCTCAGGGCTGGCAGCGAGGAACACAAGGCTCCTGCCTAGGAGAGCAGCCTGGAAATAAATCATTCATCAGTGGCATATGATTCTGTAAACATTTTCCAACAAAGCAACAATGTTTTTTGGATAATTAGGTTTTAGCTCAGAAGGATTTTGGAAAATACCCATGTTTGACATTCCCTGTCAGCCCTGGAGAGCTCTGGCATCCAAGCGTGTGGTGCTGCTCCGTCTCTGCACAGCCCCAGGCGCCGTCACGCCGAGCAACTGGGACCTCTCTGATCAGAAATGTCTGTTTTCACACAGCAAAGACTGTCTTCACTGAAAAAAAGGAGGATTTTTCCTTCCTTTTGCAGGTATTTGCACCTTTTGGGGTCCTTGGACCATTTTTATTTCTCTTTTGAAAATAATTTTGATAACTTATCTGTGTTTTGGGTTTGTTTTTTGTTTTGTTTTTAAACTATCATTTTCCGAGCTTTGGGCTTGAGCAGAGATGACTCTACCAATCTGTTTCTCCAGCCTTGGGAGCTGGTTATTTAAGGTCGTGAGAGGTCTGTCACTAGACCAGCTGACCTTGGAGAGCCGGCTGTGTGGGGTGTCCTCCACTCACACCACTGCTGACAGCGCAGAGATGAATTTTTGCAAATATCTTCATTTTTAGCAGCTGTTCCCCAGTACTAATTTTGCCATGTGGTTCCTAACCCCATAGTTGGGACCTGTAGTCTATAAACCTGCTCTGTTACCCAATTCACACTGAACCCAGAAGTTTCATAGCACAATTAAGGCGTTTTTAAAGTTATTTTTTTAAGAAATAAAGTTAATGCTGCTGCCTCTCCTTTTTTAAACAACAGAGGGGTGAGAGTTTTTAAAAGAAAGAGTTCCTTTTTGTAAAGGAGAGACAGTACATTCATGGTTTATTGATGTGGCTGTTGTGTATGTGTCCGTAGGTGTTCATTTGTCATTGGTATCACTTAATGGAGATTTAGCACTTTATAATCAGCAAGAACATTTTTACTGCAAGTGTGCTGTTGTGATGAGCTAATTAAGAATTCATTGTAATAACACTGATAATAAGGAACTTATTTTGTATTCAATTTTCATACGCATATGTTCCATGTTTCCCTAAGAGTACTATTTTAATTCATCACTGGGTATCACAAGTAAATATAAAAGCAAAAACCTGTCACTTCGGCCTTTTCTTCTGCTTAACAGCAGCTTGTCAGGAGGTGGGACACCAGGCGTGTGGGGAGGCTCTGACGTGCAGCGTGGTGCAGCAAAACCCTTCCCACTGCGAGACCACCTTCAGGCCCTGACAACCCTTCTGAGAGAGGCTTTGATTGCTGGGCTGCCCACCCACTGTACCCCAGGCTCTGGAGATCCCTGGCACGGATGGGCAGTGAGTCTGAAGAGGATGCTCTGGGGTGGGCACAGCTCCAGGTGGTTTAGGGCTCTCTTTTTAACTATGGCATCACTCGGGGTGTGGTGAAGGTGTCCAGTCTAAAATGGGGGAGATTTGAAATTAAATAAACATTGTGAGATGGCTGGAGTGCCACGACTCAGGGAGGTCTCTGTAAAGGGCAGGGGGCTGACAAGGATGGGCAGCATCCCCAGCCGCCCCAGGGCACCCCACGGCAGGGTTCTCCTTGGCCAGGCACTGAGGGGACGGTGCCCGTGCCCCAGCACCGCTGCTGTGACAGCTCTGGAGCGCGTCCGTGCCAACCCGCTGGCTTCTCTACGGACCTGAGTGGAATGATAATTACACTGCGCAGTGCAGGCAGGAGCTTCCCCGGGCTGGCGGCTGGCAGAGGGCCACCCAGACCCAGCAGCTCCTGCCTGCTCCTGCCTGCTGGCAGCCCGCAGAGGCGGGGGCAGGGGAGACCCGTGGGGATGGCAGCAGGGAGAGCAAGCAGGAAAAAACAGTGAACAGCTGCTGGCAAAAGTGGAGTGGTTTATAATAGGAAAGGAAGGTACAGCCGGAGGAAAGGAGTAGGAGAGGCTTTCTCCCGAAGTCAACAAGTCAAGATCTGTGGCATGGTGTTTGTGTGTGTTTTTCTAGGGAGCAGCATATGGAGAGGAGCTGCTACACGATGGGGACAATATTTTTAGCAGGACATGTTGTGACAGGATGAGGGGTGATGAGTTTAAACTGAAAGAGGGAGGTTTAGACTGGAGAGAAGGAAGAAATTGTTGGTGCTGAGGGGGGTGAGAGCCTGGCGCAGGCTGCCCAGAGAGGTGGTGGCTGCCCTAGCCCTGGCACCATCCCAGGGGAGGTTGGGGGGGCTCTGAGCACCCTGCTCTGGGTGCAGATGGCCAAGCTCCCTGCAGGGGGTTGGAGCAGATGACCTTGAAAGGTCCCTTCCCACCCAAACCATCCTATGATTCTCTGACCTAACTTGGTAGCTGTTCAGGCATTCTGTGCATTTACTGAGCTGTGTTTAAAATGTGTCTCTGATTTCACAGATCTCTGAAGAAGTAGCCAGTACAAGGAGGTGGACACGTCCTGGCCAGCCAGCAGGTTGTTTAAGATTAAGACTGTCACCTTGCAGGGGCTGGTAGGTAGTTTTGGGGGGGGGGGCAGTTCTCACAGATTCTTCCTCCTCTGTGTGGGAGAGCAGACAAAATGCTCTTTGGGAAAGGAGGGCAGAGAGGGACAGACACCCTGTTCATCTGGAGTGGGTGCTGCCCACCAGTGCCAGTCACCACATGAGATGGAGCATCCTGTGACTGGGGCAAAACTCTGCCAGAGAGAAGCTTTATGTTCCTCTGCCCTTCTCTCAAAGTTTTTCCTTTTAATTCCCCTTCTCTGCCTCTCCTGGCCTGCAGAGTCATATGTCAACACACCTGGTAAAAGCAGCTGAGAGCATCCTGAAGTGCTTCTGAACTATGGGAGGGAAAAGCAGGGGAGGAAGGGAGAGGGAGCAAGGAATGCTATTTGGTATAAGAGACAAGCAGTGAACTAAAGCAAAGCATGCAAATTGGGGAAGAAAAGACTTGACTCCCCTTCTGTGCTCTTACTTTCTGCCAGACTGCACTGGGGAGAGCACGGAGCAGGGGGCAGCAGAGGAGGGTCGATATCTCCATTTCTTTCACATAAACCCTCCAAATACTTTGAAATTCTGTTATAACACTGGGAATCTAGATGAAAATGTTTTGGTTTTCCAAACCATTCTTGTGAGGCCTCTTATTTTTATTAATCTCTGCTTTGAACATTGGGTCAGGGCATCTCAAGGGGTCTGCCATCACCAGCACATCCAGTGCCAACCCAAACCTTCACTCCCAGAGATTTGCAAAGACTGGAGAGCCCTGGGGGCTTTGTCCTGGGAGCACTGGGGGGTCCCAGTCCCTTGGCCAGCGTGGCCACAGTGGTTGGAGACAGGAGGCCAAGCACATCCCGATGTGAGGGAAGCAGGGGGTGCCAGGGAGCCTGGGGCAGCAATCCCATGGGCATGGGGGCCAACGTGCTGTACTTGAGCTGCGACTGGGCTCACCATGGCAGCAGGGCTTCATTTTAGATGCCAGATCTACTTCTCTTGTGTAAATGTTGACATTGCTTAATGCAGGCTTTGGCAGAGAGGATTTTGTAATGCCACTGCTTAGGGTGGCTGCCTCCCACTTATCTCTGCGCTCCACCAGTGGCTCCTGTCCCGCAGGATGGCTGGTTTTGTCCCTGGAAATCTCTGGGAAGGACCATTGTCCTCAGAAATAATTCCCCTGTTAAATAAGGGTAAGAAAAGAATATTGTAGAACAAATGCAATATTGATTGACTGATGTTTACTTCTGACAAAACAAATCAAGACTTTTCATGCAATAAACATAATGCAATGTTAAATATGATAATTATTTACAGGGTGAGGATTCACTTGCATTGAGGAAAGTGCACTGGTGCCAGAGGGGTGTTTGTCACACAACCATCAGATTCAACATGCAGCTGTGGATCAGAGACAGCTTGGTGAGTATTTTGATGGAAACAATAACAAAAAATAACAAAAGAGGGTTCATAGAGGGAAGAATTTTGTGAGCAGTATAGTTCCTTTTGCTGAAACTGGAAATGGTAAAACTTCCACATTAAGCAAAGACCAACATTGAGGTTTGAGGTGATTAACAGGAGTAGTGAATGTATTTAAAATATTGCTTACTATTAAAATATTGTTTAATAATATTTAAATGTTATTGTATAAAATATTTAGCTAATAACATTAGAACATTATCAGTTGTAACTAACAAGTGTTGTAGACTGCCCTGGACACCATAAAATTAGGGGAAGGATTTGTAGTCTTGAAAGGTGGTATCTTGTTAAGACAAGATGATTCTGGAAGATAGGTTATGAGGTGCTTAATAAGCAAGATTATCTTTTTCTGGCAAATGAAGTCTCTCATGCAGCACGATAATATTGACAATAACAATAAAACACCGTGGCAGTAACTTGCCTTTGGTAAGCAATGCTGTGTTGACAGCTGTGCGAGGAAGAAGAGTCCCCCACAGCACAACAGCAGGTCAGGTCACCCAGCAGACCAGGACGTGCAGCTGTGGGCATCATTTTGGCTGCTTTTGCCAGGAAATCTTCTCCGGCAGCCGGAAGGGAGAAAGACAAACACAGCAATTAACCCTTTTTTAATAGCATATTGATCTCCAGCACAGTGTCAGGCACAAATTACCAGGTACAACAGACAAAAAACAGAACTGTCTGGCCCAGGGTTTTTACAGTGATGCCCAAAGATACAAATGGAGCAGGTAGTATATTCAGAGAAATGATATTCCAGAGGAAGGAAATGCTAATAATTACAAAATTAATTCCATTAAAAATGAATACACTGATGGAACGTTGAATACAATGAACACCAGATAAAATTATTGTTCAACCCAATCAAATCTCAACAAGTTTTTCTGAGGATGTGATGGCATTTATTGAATTATCTCTGGACTTCTTATGCAAATCAGCCTTAGACCTGAATGCAGTATGCTAATTTTGAGCTGTATCTACACCCAGGAGTTGTAATACTCTTAGGAAGAGAAAAAAGGGTTGAAAATCCCTTAAGGTAGCTGCTTGGAAGATCCCCAGTAGCACTTGGGAGGGCAGCTGAGGCCATCCCTCTGCTGACTTGCCACTACCAGTGCAAGACAACCCCTTCTGGGAAGAATAAAATTGGTTTAGGGCAAAAACTTTCAGAAACCGTCCATTTCTGACCTCTCAACTCTGATGCTGCTCTAAATTACAAGTTAGGTCTCTTTGTGAAGTGTTTAGCTGCCAGTTCATGGCATGGTCTTCATCAAAGATCACCAGTAGTACATCACTTTTCAGAGAAGCTTTTATTCTGATTTTAACAAGCTTTTTTCCAGCTGTTCAGAACCAAACTCTGTGAAGCCCCTACCATAGACAGATGGGTGAGGACCTGATGCATCCCCATCTTAGAAAGCAGTGAAGTTAGAAGCTCATGTCTGAGCACCACTCAGCTCTCCCAGGAGTGAAGGAAGCTGGTGGAGGTGGATGCACAGTGTGGTGGAGCTCACACTGTGCATCCTCCAGCACCTGTGAGGGATGGGGAGATGGTGGAGAAACAGGGGCATCCTAGAGTGCCACAAACCAGCTAAGAACATTGACACATTAGGAAAACCTGTACCTAAATGAAGTCACTTATTTGAGGTGGCTTTGGTTACTTTGGATTAATTCTCCTTGCTTGACCAAGTGAAATCCAGCCAACAGGAAAGTCTGGGCAGAGCAGCCTTCCACTGTAACCACAGAAGCAAATTAACCCACCTGAGTTAGCATTTAGGGTTATAAATCCCTTTCTTTTCAAGCACAGGAAACAGAACCAAACAATCTATTCAAAAAATTAGCTATCTGACATTAGTAGGATGTAATTCCATCATACATTATAATCTACCCAGCTCACTGACTATAATCTTCAAATTAATGACAGTTAAACATTCAAAACTCAAATCTTTGCAAGCATCTTCAACTCCCCAGCTGCTGTGGGAATATCATCTAGAAGGATCTTGCTCTGAATTATGTATTCAGGACATGAAGATGGATTGAAAAAGATAGAAAAGTCCACAGAAGGCGGCTCTAGAAAGAAATAATAAATTTAGATAGGAATCAAGAAAGCCTGTTTGAGCTGCAAATTGCAATTGCTTTCTGTATTTGTATGAAAACACTTTTATTTAGAAGTTTTTTACTTCCTTTTGCACAAGTGTGGCACTTACTGAGATAAGCACTGAGTAGGTTACCCAGGTACAGCTCACAAAAAAAGTGGCTTTTACAAATACAGGTAAAACACTGATGAGTCAACACTCAACAGAGCCAAACTCCAAAGAAATACAAGGAAAGATGTTCCAACTGATAGCCCAAAGCTGGTGGGGGAGGGCACTAGTGTAACTGGAACACACAACCCCTCAGCAACAGCAGGACAAGCAGGAGCAGGTACCACGTGCAGAGACACATGTGCTGAGGCTGCTGCTGCCTGTGGTCGTGTGGCACACACGTGGGAAAGCAGCAAACACACAAGTCCCAGGCGGCTGTAGGTCACGTCTGGTGAGGTCAGAGGGGTAATTATCCTGATGCCACAGCTAAAAAGGATGTGACTGTGCAGAGAGATCCTGCACTTCTCAGTGTACACAGGTAATGCTGCAAAGGTCCTGTCCTGTCCCGTCCCGCAGCTCCTGCCAGTTCAGGTAAGGAGCTCAGGTGTTGGCAAAGAGAAGAAAATATCTGCAGAGCCCTTTGGAAGCTGTAGCTGGCCAATGGCTCCCCAGGAGGGTGCCTCTGAGGTGCTCCCAGCAAGGTGCTACATGGCATGCAGGGGGCTGATGGGACCTTCTGTGTCACTTCAACACTGGCCTGGCTCTGTGGGAGCTGCAGCATGGTGAGGAGGTGGAGATGGGGAGGGACCCTCCAGCCCCCGAAGGACACCATCATCCTCAAAAGGACCCTTGAGAAAGAAGTTTGTTCAAACAAAATGTCCATAGGAAGTGTGAAAGGGGGCTGTGAAAAGTGAAGGTGGACAAGAGACTTGTGGTTTCTGTTCCAGGGTGAGTATGAAGCAGGAACAGAGCTGAGAGCAGAAAAGTGTTGATGTGTGGGAAGGTTCCCAACAGCTGTCAGCTGAGTTCAGAGGACACTACAATCTACTGGCAGTTGTTCATCTTCTCCCAAAGGAACACTGAACACTGACTGTGGTGAATCACTGTGATCCTTGTTCTCACCCTTGACTGGTTACAAAGACAAAGCACAGCAGAGCTTGTGGGATGAGAGGAAGAAGCTGGAATCTTATGCTATGATGTGGTCAGTGCTCAGATGTCCGGGTGCCACCACTTGCTGTTCTGCAAACTGACCACCCATGCACCATGCAGAACAATCCCAGGGAGCTGCAGGCACCACCTGGTTGCTCCTGCTCCTCCAGCCTGGTCAGTCAGGTCATCCCCAGGGGCTAAAGACATAACAATGGTGCTGAGGGACACAGGTTAGTGGGGTCTGGCAGTGCTGGGGCAACTGTTGGACTCCATGATTTTAAAGGTCTCTTCCAACTAAAATAATTCTGTGATTATGATTCTTTTAAAATGAAAAAAAAATCCCTCCCAAAACTGATTTTCCACACATATTTTTCACTGATGCTTGAAAGATATTTTATTTTAATTAGGCAAGGTTATTTCCTAGACTTTCCTTGTGAGATGGTTATTTGAACATTTCATGCCTGCAGCATTGACACTCTCTTGATTGTAAACTTGAATGTCAATGACTGAGTCAGTCTGTGAAGTGATGGCACAGCATGCGGGGAGTGTTTGCTGACATCCCCCCACTCCCCTCTTTTCAGGCCCCTTTTCTGATGCTGGCTGAGTTTTGCTGTTTTGTTTTTGTTTTTTTTTCACCCTCTAGTCATGTACGTTTTATGTGAGAAAAGGAGGACTCAGCTTTGCAGGGATGAATTGGTTTCCATTTATAATAGAAATATGGCAGAGTGGGTTGGAGGAAGGTGACATTTATTCTGTATTTCCACATTATCCAAATAGTGAGCATCAGTTAGCTGAAGGTTTAATGATCACTGGCGAAGGAAGAAGCACACACTCCAAATCTGACCTTGGCTTAATAAACATCTACTTTCACAACTCACTGAAATTTGTGAATCCGTAAGAGCAGCCATGTGTCATGTGCTAAATAGAAAGCACTTTATTCCAACCAGGGTATAGGGTAAGATCAAACACGTTCATTTCTGGAAGAAAAAAAAAAAGGGTTTTAAAACAGATAATGAACCATTCATTTCCTTAATTTTATTTTACATGTAATTATTTAACTTGCTGCATTTTTTTCAATTACTTCATCATTTAAAAATTGCTAAAGAGCAATTATGCATATCAAGGCTTGCACCTATATCTATAAAGGAACATAATTTGCAAGGCTCTTATTCATCTAACCAATATTTTTACCAAAAAAATCTATTAATGTCTGATAGCTAACAAAGTGTTTACCTTAAATCTAAATGAACTGTGCACTTAAGCATATTAAAAATGCTGAATTTAAAATGTTAAATGCAGATGAGGCTGAGTAAGATTTGTTTTCTAATGTGTTTTCTAATGAGTTGTCTGTGATTTTCATCGTTCTCTTTGTGAGTTTTTTCATGGAAACTTAATTTCCTTTAACTTTGTTACAGGCAGAGAAAGTAAACCAGTTTATACTGTAAAATATCTTTCTAAGGAGGCATTTTGTGCATCTCATTTTGCAGAAGCACTCTCGAGCAGCTGAACCCTTCTTGCACCCTTGTGCAGGGGGCAGGGAGGCAGAACCCTCCTGGGCAGGGTTTTTTCCCTAGCCTTGGGTCTCTCCCTCAGCCCGGGACCTCAGCTCCCGGTGCCAGGGCTGCAGCACCCTGAGTGCTGCTGTGATGGATGGGGCACAGCTGGGACAGTGCAGGGGGAAGGGTAAAGTGCTTCATCAGACCAGCTGAAGTGGCCAGACAAATGGCCAGGCTGTCCAGCTCAATGTCATTCTGTCAGGTGTCCTGGACCGATGCTGAGCAGGTAGTGAAGCATGCCAGAGGCACGCCAGGGCAAGCGGCAGAGGCGTTAAATCAAGCCCTGTGGTGGAAGGACACCGAAGGAAGTCTGTTTGTTTTCTTGGGGACTGACACGTGCTCTGGTAGAAAACATCCCTCTCACTGCCAGCCTGCTCATGGTGCACGGGGCAGGGCACAGTGGAACTGTGCAGCAGCAGGCACAGCCTGCCCAGCTTGTCCCAGCCCTGACCCTGCCTCCTTCCCCCCTGTCTTCTCACGGCACCCTGTGATGCTGGTTCAGCTCCGAAAACCCTTATAATCACACTTAGGGGAGGGATGGAAAAAGCATAAGAGTGAAAATTACTGCCTTTGAAATTCCTGTGAAGTTCACCATGAGTTCTGGCTTCAGAAGGGTGGTGGTGCTCCATCTATTTAACCCACCTAGCCAGCTATTAATTAATCTGTCTTGGAAAAGTCTAATGACATTCTCGTATTAACAGCAAAAGCTTTTGATTCTCACAGCTGCATAAAATGAAAATATAAAGGAGAATTAGAAGTTACATTATCCATAGGAAATAAGACCTCTCAGCAGAAGCACTAGTGAAATCCATACGAATGTTCAGAGCAAGATGTGAGATAGTAAAATATTTAATCCAGGTAATAGTTACTATAAAAGTAAGTTTAATGATTCATTAAATGTCATTGGGCAGAACATAAAGTACATCCATGTACACTGTGAGTAAGACTTTTCTGAGGAACCTGACGCAGCAGAGGTGTGACACAAACCTGCCTGCAGGACTTGCAAGGTCTCCGAGGCTTCAGGACTCCAAAGGGCAGGAGCAGATCTTCCTGATTCCTGCAAAGGAGAGGTCACAGTGGACAGCTATGCTCTGCAGAGGCAGGTATCAAAACCCCTTCAACTACCACCCATCTCTGACTCTCACCCAGAATTCTGTTTTAATAACTTGTTGTCAGTGACAACGCATCTTTTAGAAACATCAGAGATGAAGAGAGTTTCTAGGAGATCAGAAACATGGAGCTGGCCTTGAAGCTTCAGCAGTTTTGAAACTTTCCAATCCCAGAAGCAGATAAAAAATGCTAAACCCCAAAAAAACAGTGTGGAACAAAAAAGCCATTTTCATTACAGCTGCTGATTACATGGGGCTGAATTTGAGGTCCCAGTCAGTCTCTGGTTCTCTCCACCAGGCAGTGCCAAAGGCCTCAGTTTCCCTTCCTCATATCACATATCATCACTCCCTGTATTCCTGCAGTCCTTGCTTGTCCAAGGACTTTACTTTCAAAGTGGAGATGTTCAGGACACAGGACACTAAAGCCCAAAGCCACCTATCCCATCATAAAGCATGTTCCACTGTAAGTAGAATAAGTGTTTGCAAATGAGGGTTTCTTGGGGTGCATATTTTGTTCCCCCAACATCATATCTCCCATCGCTTCCTCCAATAAGAGCAACTGCCATAAGCCTGAGAGCAGTGACCTGTACTTTGCTGGGGAGAAATAATTCTCAATCAGCTTCGTACCTCTCTTGCCACTGCAGAATTCAAAGCTAATAAACATGAACTATAACAATGTGTGTTTTAAGATGATCAGAAGCAAATCTCCTGGTTAATCAAACTACCAGGACTGCCTGACGCTGGCAAACAGAAATTAAGGGAGTCACTTTCACAAGTGGAGCTGCATCTCAGCAGGGCAGGGAGGAGAGACAACTGGGGACCACAGCTGCTCCTCCAGCCTTTTCCTGCGCAGTAGCCACTGGAGAACACCCCAGAGCGTGCCCTGCTCCTCTTCCTCTTCCTGCCTCTGTGCCACAGGCACGGGCTCTCTCCTTGCAGTGGGATCTCGCTGGGAGCCAGCGGGATTGAAAGCCTCATCACACAGGCAGCGTGGTGTGACGCAGCCATCAGCAGCACGCCACGATAAACCAGCGCTGGTGGCGGCTGCTGGGGGGAGGCAACGGCCTTTCTGGTCACCGGGGGCTTCGAACTCTGCAGTTTTCATTTGGAATGAGAATGAAATTGCTGCTGCAAACAAACAAACAAACAAAAGGTGGTAAACTGCATCAAGGGAAAAAATTAAGATCTCTGAAAAAAAAAAAAAAAAGCCTATATGCAGCAAAAGCTCCTTTTGCTTGTGCTTTCAAATCCATGTTATTCGATGACGCCTTCAAAATCAAGCCATCTGGCTTGTTCAAAACAATTATTATGACGCATAATGTTACAGGTTTTTTAAGTTTAACAAGTACAGGGAATCAAGAAGAAAACCATGTAGACGTTTTCTGAGATCACGTGTGCAGCATCCGTGCACAGCAAGCACACAGAGTGTAAAACGGATGCTGGCACGTGTCCAGAAAAGGTAAAAATTAATGTTTAGACCACAACAATTTTATTAAAGACTTGCCATAGAGTTCTGAAGAAAATGTTACAAAATGATCACTAAAAAGCGAGGAAAAGAGTGCAGTGCAGAGCCAGGGTGAAAGCCTGGTGCAGCGCTGGTCCCTCGGAGGCGGTTGGGAGGAGAACATCAGTGGGTAGCCCAGCGGGAGCTGCGCCTCAAGCGTGGGATGCTCTTCAGGGAAAACCTTCCCATCCACTGCTCCAGTGCAAATGGGAGTCAGAAAAAAAGAACAACCATAGTCTGCAGGGTTTTCTTCATCGTCCTTGCTACAACAGGCTCCTAATAACCCAGGGTCACTGCAGTGTGGTCTCCCCACCCAAAGCACTTCGTGCCCCAAGAGAGAAGGATACACATCTTTTCTGAATGGAGCTTTAAGCTTGGAAAAGCACCCAGGATTTTGATCTTCATACATGTACTTGGTGGTTTTACACAGAACCCGTGCAGGTTATTTATCTATTTATCTGTTTATTTATTTATGTATTTATTGATCACTGTTGCCATCCTCCGCTGTCTCACCGCCCCACCTCCCCACTGCTCTCAGCTTGGGACCAGGCAGTGCCTTGCAGCAGCCTGATGTGCTGGGAGAGGCGGGTGGCTCTTGCTGGTGTTTTGGGATGTGTCTGGAAACCAGGAGGTGGGGTGATGACCATCAGCACTGAACAGGGGGGTCGTCTGCCCCACAATCTGCCAGGACTCTCAGAATGGTCTTGTTCCTTTTAACTAAGAAAATCATTAAGGCTGTTTGCCTTAAGCTCTGGTTAATGGACTGCACGGATTATTTATTTATTTGTAAATGAGCACACTTTATTTCCCCAAAGTGCTGCTGTTGACTTTCTGTTAGTGCTACCATCTGGCTCCCCTGCCTACGAGGGAGAGCTAGGTGGTGTAATAATAAATAAGCAAACAAACAAACAAATAAATAAAAACTCCTGATCTTTTGCAATGGAAAAATCACCCAAACATTTGCATATGGTTGCGCTAAACTCGACACCGCTCTTGCTAATGCTTTTGCAAGAAACAAGCCGGATTTTCTCGCAGCCCGTAGCACCGATTGAGAATTACCAAATCAATCTTGTTGTCTGAGGGTCTCTCCCCACGGTTCCTTTAAGCGCTGCTGGAGACTGGCCTCTCTGCAGGAACACCATTAGCAGCCTGGGAATGCTGCAGCCGGGCTTTTATTTCCCTTTGCAGAGCTCGGCTCACTCGGGGCACAGAGCTGAAGACTTGCTGTTCTTGCCTTTCCCTTCCTCCCCTTCACCCCTCCAAAAGACCATTTCGTAGCGTCTTACACCAAATGGCACTCCATTCTCCAGAGCCAGATGAGGTGGTTTCTAGTGGCAGGAGGGAGCAGCTTCTCTCCCGGGCTGTGCCACAGTGCCCAGCAGAGCTGCAGCGAGAGCTCAGTGACAAGGATGGGGGTCTCTGGCCCATGGGCTGACCAGAGCTGAAGTTCTGCTTGCCAGCTTCAACAAACCTCCACACAGAGCTGCAAATAGGCCCAGGCAGTGTCTCTCCAACGTAAACACTCAAATCAGTCACACGCTTCAAGATTTCACTGAGGAATTATTTCATTCTAGAATGACAGCTTGCTGCCTTTTCCACCCCGGGACAGGAGCGATAAAGCATGGAAAAAGTAGGTTGCAGACAAGGATAATTGTTCTAAATTACTGGGAAAAAGATCCTTCAGGTAATTGCATGGCACAAGGAAGCTTGCAATCCATCATTCTCTCTCTGGCTGCAAAAGTTTTGCACATTTTTGCTCCCAGTGTCAGTAAGACAGGTAATTTTGTGTAAGGTACGTGTGAAACCAATTAGGCCCACACGGGGCATCAAAACGTACAGCAAGTGATGCTGGAGCTGCTGACAGGTGCTTTCTCTAAAAGCAATCCCTGTAAGTAGCTCAGGCACAAGGACACGGGGACAAAAGCACCATCATGACCCACTCTGAGAGCTGGAAGCTCAACTGTCTCTGATCCAGTGTTCACAGCTCCCTGGCAGGGATAGAGTCACACTGCACACACCTTTGGAGAGCACCCCTGGCCAAAAACACACCAATTTTGATTTCCTCTGCTCTTTGTCTGCAACAGACCAGTAGGACTCTGGAGATGCTCTGGTGCCACCCCCTGCTTCATCCAGCAAGGTCACCCAGAGCAGGGCCCAGCAGTGCAGTGTCCAGGAGGGGTTGGAATCTCTCCAGAGCAGGAGACTCCACAACCTCTCTGGGCAGCCTGGGACAGGCTCTGACACCCTCACACAAAACAAGTTTCTCCTCTTGTTCAGATGGAACCTCCAGGGTTCCCAAATTCCTTGCTGGCAGTGCACAGAAGAAGCAGGGCACTGCCAAGTGCTGGGCTGTCCTTGCTCTGCTTGCACATCTTGTCCCACCCCAGCACCTGTTTTTTTCCACATGGGTTGAAGTGAGTCTTGGATTTGCCTCCTGCCCTGCCCAGGCTGTCCTGTGGGGCACAGCTTTCTCAGAGACATCAGTCTGAGCTGTTGCCTGCACTGAGAGCCTTCTGGAGAGGGCATGTTTCCATGTTTTCACCAGAGAAATCTTACAAGTTAATTTGTTGCCCACTGAGAACATTGGCTTCTTTAATCTGGTGCAAATCTTTCCTGAGAAGACATTTCACGGATGAGGAAATTTCAGAAAAAGATTTAAATAAGGAAAGCACTTAATTGACGAGACAAGCTGTGAGTCTAGAGAATTGTATCTCAGCATATAGCAAGCACCTCTGGTATCTGAACTAGTGACCTAACAAAGCTGGTGACCTAAAGACTCACTGCTGGACTGGAAGGATGTTGTGTCAAATCCCTGTAGGTCCAGCAGAGCGTCTTCCCAGTGCGTGGAGCAACCATGCAGCCTCAGAGCCTGCTCCCGAGGAGACCAGAGCCTCATAAGCTGCTCTCATAAATCCAGCCCCTCAATACTGGCACTGCAAATAAAATAATGACAGCAAAAGTAAAATAAAAATTGCCCAGTTACTTTGCTTTTCTGTAGGGTAGGTAAACAAAGCTTTAAAGGTTGTCAGAGGCATCATAAAGTCCTCCTCAACATGACTGACGTCCGGTCTGGGAATACCACTTCCTAAATCATTAGGCTGAGATTGCTCTACCAACCTTCTCTCAGCAGCACTGGAGCTTCTGCTGTGGTCTGTGGCAACGCGGAGCTGTATTTTCAACAGAGCAGCCAGGAACAGGCATCTCAAAGATTTACAGCAGAAGAGCTCGGGGAAGATGCTCCCAAGTACTCGTGTGACACGTGAGCACGTTAGTTCTTCCTCTCATCATTGTACAAATGAGGGAAAACCAGCATCCTTCTGTTGTGTTACATTTGAAATGGGGGTTGTTTGTTAATCTTTTCCATTTCCAATTAATATTCCTGATAGTATTTTCTAATGATGGAACAGTCAAGTACAGTGGACGGGACTGGCTTAACTGGCTCAGTAGCCCTAGTGCAGCATTGCTGGCCTGTAGAAAAACCACACCAGCAGTCTAAACCAACAAACTATCCTTAAAGAATATCCCCATGAGAACTTTCTGGGTTTTTTTCCTTCTTTTTATACTTGTGGCTGTGAATCCTCCCCCACCTGGGTGCTGGATTTACCCAGATGCTGAGACATACCTGCTGAGACTGAAGGACTCAGCTCTCTGCGTCTTCTCACCTAGTATTTTTTTATGACTCTAAAAACACTGAGTTCATATTCCTGAAATGATCTTGCCTCCCCATTCCCCACTGCACGGGAGGCTGTGGGGCAGCAGAGCAGAGTCAGTACATCCCACAGGGCATCACAGGGAGGAGGATGATGCCTGATCCAGGGACAAGGCTGAGCTGAGGGTGCTTCTGCCAGTTGCTGCTTCCCACCAGTATCTAATGAAGAGCAGATCTGTTGGCAGGCAGAGGATGATTATTGCCTCACGTTGTCTCTTTACTTCCACTTTTTCTTCTACTTCCAGAATCAGACAATATTTGGAGGCTATTGCAGCAAATCTACGATTCTATGAAATCGGAGAGTGAAATCACCCTGCTCATCTGCCCTGCCTTTGGGTAGGGTCAGACCAGAAGCAAATGAGCTCCTTCTCCTGATGTTACCTGCACTACTCATTGGGAATCCTTTTTCCATCATTTTTAATCAACCATACCATGGCCCTTTCAGAGGGAGGCTCCTGCACCCACCCTGCAGTGCCACACACAGGGCTCTGGGGGTCTTCCCTCTGTTCCAGAGGCTGCTCCCCGCCAGACTCCCAGGAGCTCCTCTGGCCCTGGGTGTGCTGAAGCTGTTGGTCCAATATCAACCCTGCTCAGGAAGGAAGCAAAAATCATGTATTCAGACTTGTAGGAGAATTTGCAGAGGTGTGACTTAACTTGTAGAACATCTGAGCTACTTGTCTGGCCCCCCGTTAGCAGAATGACTGTTTTCATCACAGATGTCACGTTTCAGCCCCAGACTGACTGTTCTGACCTTCTATAGTAGCAGTGGCTTTTTTTCCCCTTACCCTTTACTGATTATTAAGATTCGTATTAAATATAACAGTTGCAATAATTCACCAGTATCCCATTATCTTTATACACAAAAATCCACACACAAAATGTAAATGTGTAATTTTGCTGTTATTATTTCCCTCTGAAAATATTCATATACTCTTTTAATACATTATCCCACATTTACCCTGTTCTTAATAGTTATGCCATGCAATAAGCCATGCACATTTGTTCGCTTCCTTATATGTTTTACCATTACTTTTTAAATCAGTGTTTCTTAGAAATGCTTTTTCATGCTTTATAACCTTATCTGTGCAGCCTTATCTTTAAAGAAAGTGTTAAATCAGGGGTAAAACATATAGTGATCATCACCTTTACAAGGAGATTAAAACCCTGCAGCTATTTTTTAACCTTTTGGTTTTATGTGGTGCTCTTTTCCACTGTAAACACTTGCTTAAGCATCTTAGTAATGGACCATACAATTGCCCATCTCTGGAGAAGCAGGAGAGGAATCACTCTGAGCTACTGCAGCCCTTGCAGGGGAAGATGGGGTTGTAAGCCCTGGGGATTGCAGGCATTTTTCCTCCATGTGATGGAGAGATTCACTGCCCTGCCACAGCAGCTGACATTCAGAGCTGTTCTGGGGGCACACAGCTACGCACTGAAATGCATTTTGTCACTCGGTTTCCATAGCCAAATAACCCGACCATCACCTAAACATGCAAAAACCTCTTCACTGTCAAAGGTAAAAGGAGAAAGGCCAGGCATTGCAGCAGGAATCACGAAATAAAAGGCAGTGTGACATGTTTCCCATGAAGGGCTGTGCCTGAGGTGACACGCACGGCACAAGAAGGCTGTCAGGAGCCCTGCAGCCTGCAGACACCTGCCCACCCACAATAGCACTGGGAAGCACTGGGATCTGAGTGGTGAGCGGGGCATGGCCACAGGCTGCTGCTTTTCCCTGGGATGGACAGAGTTGCCAAGAGGGTCATCTCCCTGAGCTGTGAGGACCCACAGGGATGTCCCTCAGCTTTGACACATCCGAACCCCAGCGCAGAAGTGGGAGGGACCCTAGGGGTGGCTCAGATGCAGGTGACACAACTAGGAAGGGCACTCCAAGAGACACCTTGGGCATTGCTTGGCTGGCTCCTGCTGCAGACCCGGGCAACCACAACCAGGGAGGTGGCACAGAGCAGAGACTGTTCCTTGTTACCCAGCAAACCCTCTCTTGCCCACCGTGGCAGAAAGCCAAGCTCCAGGAGATGGCTCAGCAGGCATGGCAGCAGCTGCCCTGGGAGGATGTCAGCTCCGTTTACTTCATGGCTGGGATGGCAGGCATAGGTGAACTCCTGAACTCCATGTCACCTCCTCTTCTGCTTTTGCAAATAGCCTGAATGTTGTCCTCTGTTTTCACCTCAGGAGCAGTATCTGTAGCTCTGTAGCCTTGTAATAAAATATTGCCAGGGCTTGTTGCAGACCATGAGGTCTGTAAGTTGCAAACCTCCAGCACCAAGACCTCCCAGAAGAGTTCAAAAACGTTAGCCCTATAGAAGATTTGATTGTAAGGGGAATAGTAAAATAAAAATAAATAAATAAATAAATAAATAAATAAATAAATAAATAAATAAATAAAATTTAAAGTTAAATAATATTTAAGTTTAGGGAAAGGTTTTATGTATCAGTGATTATAAAGGTGTCAAAAGAAACATGTATTGGCAGACAAAGAATATGAGAGAACTCCAGCTTCACAGACAATGTGATAGTCCCCAAACTTTACAGCAAACTTACCAAGTCAAGACATACAGACAAGAAGGCAATAAAAAAACAACCCTGTAAAGCTTGTGCAGGTCACAACATTGTGCTAGAGAAGAGGTAGTCATGGAAATAACGGAGTGACAAAGAGTCTCATGTGGATGTTAACAGATATTTTCCTGGAGGCTGCTGCTGATATCAGTAGGAACCAACTCTAGAAAGAGACACCAGAGCGAGCTATGCAGCAGGACAGGGACTTTGGAGCAGGGTATAGACCCCACCATGCCAAGGAGGAGCTGGCACGTCCCCCACGGTCAGGCAGAGCCCACCAACACACTGGTGGAGACCCAGGGAAGGCAGAACACAGCTTCTCTGCAGCCTTCTGAGATGGAGAGGGTAAGAAATAAGATTCAAATGAGGCTATTTTGTGCTCACCCAGACACGTGTGCAGGAGCAAAAGCAGAAAGCAGTAGTGAGCAGCACGCCCCAGGCAGGCAAAGATCTTCCTGGCTCTATTTGAAGAAAACTGCCAAGCAGGAGAGAGGACCAGGGAAGGTGTACAGTTCACAGGCACCAGCCCAGAAAGTCCTCTTGCAAAAGCAGTTCACGCTCCCCACAAACAGGCCACCAGATGCTGGAGTGTTCCTTGATCTGCTCCTTGTCATGGAAAGCTCTGTGCTCTAAACTGATGGTTTCAGAACTTTGCTACATGTAATCCTCCATCATTTTAGAAAGAGACCTAATGATTTTTGCAAGCAAATCATCAATATATTGATCATTTTAGTAAAAAAAAAAAAAAAAAAA
>VYZU01008579.1:126322-160225 GCA_013401355.1 Ceyx cyanopectus
AAAAAAAAAAAAAAAAAAAAGAGGGGAATATCAGAATTTATTGTTAATTTGTCATTAACTCATAATACCCTGATTGAGATATGTGCAGAGGAATCCTCAGTAAAAGGAAGCAATCAGGGTTTTTCCCCAGTGCTGACTCTTACCATTTTTCTATTTTTAGAGTTCATGGTACATACAAAGAACTGCCTAGTGAGAAATAAAAATACCACCTGAAATGTGGTATATTTTGCTCTTCAATATGAAGGTCTTAAATATCAGTTTATTCTCCCATCTCTTTGGTGCTTTTTCTTTGTTGATTGCCTCTGAAACACAGAAGAAAAAGTCATTTTAAGCAGCAAACCATCACACTTATCTTTGCAACAAGAAACGTGTGCGCTCAGGTTCGGAGCCACCGCAGCTCTCCTTTGAAGAGAACTTCCTTCCCACAGCACCTCAGTCGAGATCTTGGTCTCTGAAGTCGTGGCTCATGGGGTGCTGGCAGCAGGGACCTGTCAGGGGGCTTGGGCTGATGGAGGGAGGCACAGGCAGGGGCAAGGGACATGGTGTGGGGTGTTCCCGAGGCTGCTGCTGGTTACAATCCCTGCAGCAGCAATTCATCATCCCCATGTTCCCCAAACACTCTCCTTGGCCAAGGCACAGCCACCCTCTGCCAGGCAGGGTCTCACCACAGCACCCTGGGCACAGCTGAGTAATAAATAAAGTGTTTGAACAGCATAAGGAAAGATCTGTCTGGTTTGGGGAGCATGAGGTGCTGCAGGGGCACCTGAATAAGAAAAGGGATTGCTCCCTGAGAGGGATCTGTACTCAGCAGGGTGAGAGGAACCTGCTGGTGCTCCTCTGGTGCTCCCATCAGGAACGTCAGATTGCCAGGCACTAGCTGTGGGTTTAGGGAAATGGAGGAGGGAGGAAGAGCTCACACTCCTCTCTCAAGAAAACAGAGGGATCTAGAAGCAGGATGGCTTTTGCCATAGCTCTCGGTGTGCTGTACGTCCCAGATGCAATTAAAGCCAAAACTGGCACAGATCTCCTGGGCTTTCTACTGCACACCTCCGAACAGCCTGGTCCTGGGTACTCTCATTCCTGCTTGAAATATCTTTCTCATAGCTAGAAGGAAATCATTGCTAGCTTCAATGACATCTCTCTGGCTAAAACCTTTTCTATCCCACTCTGAACTTAGGAGGGAAAATAAAATCCTGAGGAGGGGCGATGAATGTGAAGGTACCATCACTTGTCCTCACAAAGGAGGATTTCACCCTGAGCCTTCCAAAGCAGCTAAGAACTGTGAATGATGCTGGCTTTTCTCAGTTGAAAGGGGCAACCAAGGCATTTGTATTTCTTTACAGATACTTTTTTTGTTACTTAAATCTCCATTAAGAAGTGTGTCTTTAAAACATGCGGGAGCACTTCACTCGGGTTCCTCTTTCATCTTTTCTCTTCTCCACAGTTTTTTCTAAATCCTCTGGGTTTCAATTAGCAGCCATGGGAAACTCCGGGAGCCTCCTGCCTCCCTGCGTTGCATTAAAAGTGACACGGTGTTGTGCAACCCTCAATCTCTTTCTTGAATAATTCATAGAGCTCTTTAGAATAGGCCAAGATTTCAAACGAATATTATTGTCTCATTTTCCTACACTGCTCATGCTTCGGATGGAAATCCTACACACAGGATGGAATATACAGCTACTTAGTCAGGCCTGGAGTGACATGTTTGGGAGCAATATTTACCTGTATATGTGTTAAACACTGAAATAAATGCTATTTTTTTATCTTTATTTGGGTAATAGTGTTTAGACACAGTCTCCTCAAAACATTTCTCAGAGATACTTTCTGCTACCTCTTAGAAAGATTCAGATGAAGCTGAGTACCTGAGGCAGTTCTGCTGTTTGCTAAGTGTGTAATTAAAACCAGAGCTGCCTCTCTTCACACACTGAAGTTGCCAAGAGCGTGACTAGGAGCGTGAAATCACCCTCAGTGCAGGTCCAGCAGCAGAGCTGGGCACAGGTTCACTGCTGGACTCACGAGCCGCTAAGGGTCACCCACAGACCCGTGTTTTTGTCTGGGAAAGCACAGGTACCAGAGTGACTGGTGAACACAGGAACAGGCACAGTCACATCCACACCCCAGCAAATCACATATTCTATAGCTGGACAAGACCTTTTTAATCTCCTCGGAACAAGCCTAATTAAGTTCAGTTTCTATTAGACCAAGGAGATAGCTACCAGCAGAAGTGTGAGAAGCAATTAACTCCTTAAAAGTTCAAATAAGTTCGACTGACAAAGGTAACATTAAACAAATATTAAGGACACATGGTAAAGTGCTCTGGAGTCCCAGCCATCAAATATGCAGGCAGCACAGAGAGCCTGAGCCTGCTCCCTGGGATTCCCATACTGTTTTTTTCCTATTCCATAGTCCCTAGGGGAGTACAGAGATGGGGGTGGGATTGCTCACAGGGCTGCCTGGGTGGGATGGACAGACAGATGAGAATGAGGACAACTCCAAACCCTGACTGGAGGGTGAAGCTGGGCAGAGCTGGGGAGTTTGACAGGGAGTGGGGGCAAGGGGAGGTACTTGGCACAAAAGCGATTCAACAACTGCAATCAAACAACACACAGAAAATACATTTTTACCTCCTAATGTCTCAATACCATGAGCTTGGGTAACACATGGGAAAAATCAATCTCCAGATCTCTGGGGCAGAATTCTTACATTGGGTGACACTGGCCTCTGGAAGCCACTTCCCACACCTCAGATGTTACAAATACCCTGAATACAGTAAACAAGGACCTTCTGAGCAATATCTGATGAACAAAACACTACAAGACATAGTAACCAATTCCACCAAGACACTGTTAGGTATTAGAAGCTATAACAAGGCAGAAGGTGTAGAGCAAGGAGGTAGGGATGGTACACACTGGAAGTCTCATTCTGCTGCTGTTAAATCATCTTCATGGTTTATAATCGCTTTATATGACAATTTTCTAAAATCAAGCTTTGCAGCACTTAGCATGGAAAAAGATTCACGTCTGTAATGTAACATTCAGAGGGGTTTTTTAAGATCTGGCTCAAAATCTTGTTGGGAATATCTGGCACAAAGTGCGAAGAAGGGAAATATAACAGTATTATAAAACAGAATAAGCAAGATGGCCCAGATAATTATAGCTTTGTCAGTCCAACATCAATGCCTGAAAAAATACCAGAACAGCTGTTATGGAAGTGAATCAAGAGGGAGCTACAAGAATAAAATATACTCAGTACTGGTTTGCAAAACTAATTACCTCCTTTTTGGACAAGATTCCTGTTTTAAAAGTCTCCCAGGCTGCTCAAGGAAACTTCAGCAGCAGCCCCAGCCTGGCTGGTCCCCATGCCCCGTGGCCATCCCTGCAGCCACCGGCGGGGCACTTGGAGAGTTTTTAATCAGCTGCTTTGGAATCCCATCCTCTTGCCTCCCAGGGGCCCTTTAGCTCTTGATCAGCATTGATCAGCTCCCCTCTCAGGCTGCTGCTCTTCTCACATCCAAACAGACTGTCCTCATCAGAGAGATGCAAGAGATCCTCAACATTTTCGTATAGATCTTTGCATCTATATTTGGACTTGGCACCATTAAAACAGGCCAGAGACCTGTGTTGGTAATTAAATGAAGCTTCCAGGGCAGTGCTGGTGACAAAGAGAAACAATGCTCATGCAGGAGCACCCTGAGTCAAAGAAGTTAATCCAGCATCCCAGCTCCTCCATGTCCCAGGGACATTCCAGCACCTCTACCAGAGGGGTGTAGAACCCCAGGAGGCTCCCCACTGAACACTGAAAGCGCCAAAAAACAGTGTCAGAGGCACAAAACCCTTTTCCTGGTGGGATTGGTGATGGGAGAAGTAATAGGAGATGTGATAGTCTGGGAACACCTGCCAAGGAAGCAGAAACGTGGTGGAAGGCAGGGTTCTGCTCAGCAGGGCTCCAGAGAGGTCAGCATGCTGCTGGTTGAAGGTGATGCACTGGTGCTAGGGGGCTGGGCAATCTCCTCCTTTACAGCAAGAGCAATTAGGGGTCCAACAAACTTACCATGGACCTGGGAATTTAAAATCAGGATTAGACTGATGTTGTTGTTGTTCAGCAATACTCTAGTTTGGTCAGGAGTTCATTGAGGGACATTTTCAGGCCTCTGTTATGAGGAAAGTGACATCGGTCCCTTCTGGCTGTATAATCTATAAATCCATTAATCTGTGCATAAAGCACAGGCAGTGACTGTGAGTGGTGAACAGGCCGAGGCTGATTTATCGTGCTGTAATTGAGAATGAGGGAAAGCATCGTTATTATGAGAATTAAACTTGACTTGGGGAAGAGCAATAGATTTTTGAGATGAGACAACTGCTCTTCTTCAGAGTGTTTGCCATGCTCGGGGGATTAGACTCCCAGAGAAAACCTCTGGGACCTTTTGGAATAAAATCCAGCTCCTGTTGGGAACAAAGGAAAAGAGAGAGAATGTGGATTAATGAGAATGGTTTCTAATGAGCTGAGTTGATCACAGCGTAGCCTTTACACACAGGAAGGAAGCAGAGGGGAAAGTATAAGCTGAGCAGCAGCTTGTTTGACCTCTGCTCACTCACCACCTTCATCTGAAGGCTTCTGGGAATGCCCATTTGATGAGCACAGCAAAAATAATCCTCAATAGCATGCGCTGCTCGGAGGACAGGGCTGTGAGGGGCAAGGAACTATCAGCACCTTCCTGCCTGCTGTGGGGGAACCGCCAGAGCCATCCCCCAGAAGAGCTGAACTGTTGGATCCTGAACTTCTGTGCATGACAAACCACAAAATGCATTTTTAAAACAGAAGAGGGAGGAATGACTAACAGAATCCGAGTTTCAAATCACTGTGAAGACTAGAGAAAAAACAACAACCTTTAGGGGTTTTTATTATCATTCAGAAAAAAAAATGAACATAGCCTGATCTCTTCCCTACACTTTGTATCAGTGGCAGATGTGTTGACCAGTAACTGAGGGTCCAGAACAGCTTTTCAGGCTCTCCCCTCGATGTGAGCACCTTGCCTGTAAAACCACGCTCATTACAAGCTCAGGGATGTGATGAAGCCTTGTCGGCTTCAACCTCACCTCCTACATGAGGAGACACCATCAGACAATAGCCCAAGGAGATGTCCCTCACCTTTTCACTCACATACGTGTTTCCACAGCAGAATCCATGCTGCAAAGCTTTCCACAGAGCCCCCGTTTCTTTGTCTTCCCCAGCAGAGCTACAAGTGAGTCAGTCGAGGTCACTGACAGCAAACGCTCATCTGAGGGCACCCAGCACATCTGGCTCCAGCTGTGTGTCTGCCTGGCTCAGAGTAAAGGTGTTTGCTGCTGGGTGTCCCCTTTTTTCTGCAAAAATATGAAAACTTTGGTCTGAATTTTGCTCTGTAAGAAGTGAAAGCAAATGCCTCCCAACCCCTGCCCTAGGAAAAAAAGAAGAAGCAAACCAATTAAAAGCCAGTGCTGGGGTTTGCAACCCAGCAGTGCTGAGCAGAAATTCACTGTCTGTGTGCAGCACAGAAAGCCTCCAAAGCAGAAAATCATCCTTTCCTCTCCCACCATACAAAATACTTTACCATCCATTCCTCTTCAGCTGCAGCAACTTTGGGATGAAGTTGAGCATCCCATAGAAGACAGGACAGCTCACTACAGCACTCCTGGCAGAAAGTTAATTAATCCTATTTTACAGAGCTGTGTCAGCTGAACCTTCAGAACAATGGCTGCAGAATTGTCATAACCACAGTTTCCTTTTATTATAGCTCCAGAGTAATGAAAACAAAATTGCTTCACTTGCAGGGGCTCTGGATCCCCTCGTAGCCTACCTGAAAAGCCTTTCAGCTCTTCCAGCCATCCTCCTCAGCAGGTGTCTCTGGCAGCCTTGGAGAGTCAGGGAAAGCCCCGTGCAGCATGCACAGGGTCTTCAGGGATGTGCAGGGACAGGGTGACACTTCCCAGCCACCACCCACGCAGCCTCCCATGCTCTGCAGGAGGGCGTGTGAATGATGTGCTGTGATCCGGCTGTGTCCTGAGGGGTGCTGAGCAGGGTAGGATGCACCTGCCCAGCCTTGGCTCCCACCTCCAGCAATGCACCTGGGCATGGAGAGAGCCACCCATGGCACCCATCCACCCACCCCCTGCTCCTGCAGCATCTCCCTCACACATGCACCTCTGGAAACATGTTGGCAAGCCTGGGGTTTCAGGGGGGCTCAGGGTGTTTCAGGGGGACCTCGGCATGCCCTGGGAGTGTGTTTTAAAGGCCCGTGATTCAGCAAAATGCCTTAAAGGCCACGGATAATTCGTTCATTGCTGTCTTTGGATAAAGCCAAATTTGGCAAAGAAATTCAGGTGATGTATGGGATAATCTGGGTGACATATATGATTTAAAGTATTGAAGAGCCCCGGGGTGAATGGAAAAAAAAAGAAAATGAAAGTGAGAAAAAAACAACAACAAAAGAAACCCCAACCGACAAACCAACCAGAAAAAGTTAAAGTAAACAAAGAGAAAAGGAACATTATCTTTTCAACCTCGTAAAGCACAAAACATTAGTAAATCAATGCTTAAGGCTATAAAGCAATAAAAGGATATAAAAGGCACAGAGACGTCATTTCTTTTACACCAAAATAATTAATATTATTATTCTGTTGGCTTCGGTTGAATTTTCAGAGATTCAGGCAATCACACTCCCCAGGTTCTAACACAGCTCCAGAACAGGGCTGCATCGCTTGATTCTGCTGCTGCCTCCTTTGTAAGTGATACGTCAACTTCCTTCAGTTTTATCCCCACGTAATGAGACAAACTGTTTTGACAGTGAGACATATGCATCTTGCATCTAAAAACTTTGAAAACCACCTGTTTGGGTGGTTCCTTCATCATTAAACTGATTACAAAGAAAATAAAATATGATGCTTTCTCTAGACAAACTACCTCAAAAAGGTGCCAACAGCATGGAAAGTGGAATAAACAAGACGTTGCAATTCTGATGCTGCACAAGCCAAAGGAACACATCCAATTACCCCTGTGACAAGCAGAGAAACTGTCAGTGTGGGGAAAGGTTGGGCCTGCTGCACAGGAGCAATTAGCTGAAGATCTCAGAACAGAATCTTGGCCATGTTCATAGAAAATTGGTGAGAAAATCCACCTCGATCTTCTGTTTCCTCCCTGGCCAAGGAGCAGTGGATCCCACGTGACCTGGTGCTCCAGGGAGGACTGTGGGTGGCCAGAGGTCCTCTCCTGCATCTCTGGTATGCTGAAGACCATTCTGGAGAAGAACCTGAGGTACTGAGTTCCCACTGCTCCCCAGTGTCTACAGCCACAAGTGAGGGACAACACGGGGCTTTCTCTTTTCACTGGCCAGGAACGGATGTGCTCTTGTTGCAGATGCCCCCCTGTTCACTGCAGGGGGGACTGGTCTAGATGACCTTTAAAAGGTCCCTTCCTACCCAAACTACTCTCTGTTCACAGATCAGCAGAAGGTGCTAGTTGTGAACATTGCCTTTACCTTCCCACAAGGCTCTCCTGGTGCATGGTCAGCTGCTTTCCCAGAGGTCACTGAGCCCCAGGGATCTCTGTCAGAGCAGAATCATCACCACCTTTGTGATGCATCAACACAGAAGATGGGAAGCACTGGATCTGGTGACCTAGGTGTGTTCTTCACTTCAGCCAGGTAAGGCCTGGGTTTTATGAAAAAGAAACACAGACAAGAAGAAATGAAAAGCATCATGTCCACGAGCCACTGTCAGCGCACCCTCGGGAGGATGGCAGTAGCTCTTGGTGTATCTCATTCAAAGCTTTTAGGAGCATCTCTCAAGATGGCTCTGTGCAAGGCTGCCCTTTGTAGCTCACCTTCACTCAACACAAATCATCTAATTATAGGTGAGCAGGGACAGAGCTAAGACCAGGGTATGGCCTCAAGGAACATATTCAAAGATGTTAGATACCCTTAGAGAGGTGAGGATGAGCCTGTGGCCAAAGATCCAGACCCGTACTCCTGAACATCCCACTGCAGAGCAGATGAGAGACAGCCACAGGCTCTCCACAGGCTTGGCCAGCACCAGCTCTGCTCCCAGAATCAAGCCGGGGAACCAGCATCATCAGATCTTAGCAGGGTCTTTTATAATCAGCTCTACTGTTCTGTGCAATGTACATATCCCTAGTGTTTATATATATGTATGTACATACAAGTATATTTATACTGTACATGTATCTGATGGAAAGAGATGAAATTCTGCAGCCTGTAATGCAGTGGGTGGTGGCAGCTGAGAATTTCAGAACACTCAAGAAGTTTCTATTCAGTGATTGTTTTATTTCCTATTTGGGATAAAAGGCTATGGGCCCAGACATGAGAGTAATATGTTATGCATGCTGAGACTTTAGCTTTTATTGAAAATATATAATTTTATAGTGAGTGACATTTTCTAGAGAGATTTATTAAACAGCAAAAGCAGTGCCACTTAGAGTCATGCAGAAACACACCGAAGCAATGTATTTCTGAGAAGCAGGTTATTTGATTTTCAGCCAGAGATGAAGCCTGGGGTTTGGTTTAACTGTTTACTTCACTTGCAGAGTGACCTTCCCCCGCCTCCCAAACTGAGCTCTGAGGGTTTAGGTAACACCTCATCCTAGAGCTTTGCCTGTGGCTGCTGTGCTGCTAACTGCACTATGCTTCTGTAGAGGTGATCGCTGACACTGCTGAGCTGATTACACACTAAATCATAGAAACACAGACTGGTTTGGGTTGGGAGGGATCTCAAGATCACCTAGTTCAAACCCCCCCTACCCTGGGCAGGGACCCCTCCCACTAGAGCAGGTTGCTCAGAGCCCCACCCAGCCTTGTCTTGAACACACACAGTGATGGGGCACCCACAGCCTCTCTGCTCACCCTGTGCCAGTGTCTCACCACCCTCACAGTGAGGAACTTCTAATATCCATTCTAAATCTATGCTCTTTCAGCTTAAAATTGTTGCCCCGGTCCTAAGGGGACATGAAGTAGTAGAAACAGAGACTCGTCCGGAGTACAACTACATCAGCCATAGCTCAGATGACGAGATCTTTTCCATTTCCTAGTGATCAAATATTTCACACATCAGTGTTTCCCACAGGAGCTGTTTCTGCACTACCAGTTGCTCTTGCTCCTGTGCTGAATCCCTCCAGTGGGGTCACAGTGCTCCAGCATGGCCTGGCTGGCAGTGACAGGCTGGGACGTTTCCCGTGGCTTCCAGACTCTGCTTCTTTCCACAGGTTCCCACGCACTGGCTTTCCAATGCCAACAGGACTTCACTGAATTCTGGCCATATTGCAATTTATATGAGCTCCCAGATCCTTTCTTGAATTGCTGCTACTGAGCCCATGATTCACCAGCCCTTCTCTTCAGGTGATTTGATTCGTTCTGTTCTATTCCGTTTTATTCCTCTCCACCAAAATAAGGAATTTTCCAATTGTCCCCACTGAACTGGACACTGACTTTTTCATACCCTTTGAGTTCACAGCCTTGAAGACAGGCCAGAAAATTTCCTCCAGAGCCTCCTGCACCCAACCTGGGGTACCCGGCTGAGACAGGACACGCTGCTTCTCCAAACCATGTGCAGCCTTATGTTAAAAAACTCAGATAAGAATTCCTTCATATCTCTGAGTAAAGCCTCGATGAAGAGTGCCTGTAGATTATTTATCTCTCTTCCACCCTTGTGCTTTTTGCCTGTCACACCAAGCACACGGCAGCTGGTTGCTGCCTGTGCTCGGGTTACCATGCAACCCTCTCCCCAATGTGCTGCAGCAGGTGGTGCTTTAGCCTTTTTCTGAAATGCTGATTTTTTTCAGACCTCTCTGCATTTTTCAGCTCTTTCTGAATCACTTATTTTTAATTCTTAATGAGTCCATATGAAATCCTAGTAGCTACTTCTTAATAATAAGAGACTGCTTCTTATCCATTTCCTCAGTAATTCAATAAGCAAATTAAGGGCAGCCCTGCTGCCCTACACCAACAGATGAGCATCCTGACATTGACTTCATGGCAGCATCTTTGCATAAGGTGCATGTTGAACACCCAGCTGCCTAAAATGAGGAGACAAGCCCTCTGGCCTGCCATGGCCCACCAGTGCTTAAAGAGCTACAGGAAATTCTCCAAAAAATGAACTTTCTTCACCAGCCCTGAGCAAATTTGTACCTACTGTGCTTCTCCAAAACCCCAAGGCTGAGGAGGCAGGACGTGGGATAAAGCCACACTTCTCCCTGGAAATGAGAAGGAAGATGAATGAGTGACTGCACTTAATGTCCAAGGATTCCAGCTTTCTGACTGTGAAAACAAAGACTGGGGGAGAAGGGAAGAGTTTAAGGGCTAATCTAAATAAATTACAAACCCACCACAGAGAGGCTCTTCGGAATTGATTCTTCTCTATATTAAGGACTTTATATCAAGAAGGATCAGTTATATTTCCAAAAGAACCTTTTTTTTTCTTTCAAAGGTTGAACTGTGGTAGAATTTTCTTTTGTTTCCCTGCACGAAGATTAAGACTTTAGTTGGCAGAAAGTGAGAAATTAGCCCAATTTGCACAGTAATGAGTGGTTACAGGTGCCACAGGTGTTGCTTCCTGTACTCACTACGCCCTATTTGCTCTGAGCACCTCCTGCTGTGCAGCATTAATCCAACCTCCTTTGGAGTTTCTCTCTCCTGCTAGAACTGCTCCCTTCTGTGTCCTGAATTCCACCGTGGCAGAGGCTTTCACACTGTGTTTGCAGGGTGTTTATGTCAGATTCCTTACCCATTCAGTTTATTTTATCTGCCCTTAAAAATCTCTTTACTGTCTCCACTTTTGACAGAAGTCATCTCTGACATTGGATGGGACCTGTTAAGGGAGCCAGCAGAATAAGTAGTTCAGTGCTGAATAATTGATATTGCTCCAGGACTCTGATGTCTGAACTCGTCCTGCTGATTTTTATTGCAAGGACATGAAGATAACACAGAGTAGCTGATGGAGGCACTTGATTCCAAAATGCTGTAAGCTCCACCACTAAGGGACAAGAGGTGCCAGCAGCCTGTGCAGTAAACATCAACTCTCTCCTGAAGCCTCGGTCTCCAGAGCATCTTCCCAGAGATCCTGACACAATCTCCACAGAGCTGCACTCTTGCCGTCTCCATCTGCCCTTCACCAGTAGTCATGGTGGTACAGGGTGTCCTGCTGTGAAATATCTTGCTGATTCTTGTTGCTGTATTTTCAAAGCCCGGTTCTGGTTGACACCCTTTCTGACAAAGATGGGGTGATGCAGTGCCACTGATCTCTTGATGCTGATATTTGAGGCAGGCTCCTGATCAGAACCGCAATCCAATCTATTAATAGTGTTCTGTAATTTTTGTAAATTCTACCCTTGATGGAATAACTTACCATCTTCTGCTATTATCTCTGAAAAGATCACAGGCTGCAGGATGGAAGATGATAACTGAAGAACAGTGCCTGTCTCTGTGCTATTTTTACTTCTGAAAGAGTTCTGGCGTTGCCAGGCTATGGTGAGACTGTGGGCAGTTCTCACACATGTCCAGGCAGCCCGCTCTGCCATGGGACGTCTGCAGACCTGCTCAGTGGGCAGCACTGAAGTTTGTTCCTCTGATTGGATGTTACTCTCGCCCTGTCCCTCAAGTGAGCTCAGCCAAGCAAGCCACAGAACCACGGGAAGACTCTTCCAGAAACCGGAGGAAGCAACAGCCACCAGACGCTGCACCGCCCACGTTTGCCAGGTTTTGTTGCTAAAGCACGACAATGGCAGCGGAGAGTTGAGCTCCAGAGAAATCTTCTCCTTGTGCCAACAACAACAGGCAGCAGTTCTCTGCTTTGGCCACAAAGCCAGATTGTGTGGAGAGGAGTAACAGTGGTGTCTGTTGTCTCACCCTCTGACACTTGCTCAACAACCCACTCCAAAACGTTGTTGTCATCTTCAGATCATACACACAACCCCCAAAATGTCTGCCCTTTGCCGTTGCTTTTTCATCGCTTGAGCACTTCAGTTGTCAGAAGAGGATGTAGGAAGCACAATAGCGCTGAAAAGCCGGCACATTAGCTGACAACATCGAGATACAGCTGCCTGATGCTGGATCCGTGCTCTTGCCTGCGGCCGTCAATACTTGCTGGTACAATTGATTCCATCAGGGTGATGATGACAGATATAGATCGCTCCCAAGTGCAGCAGATGCATGTGATCTAGCAGTTTTCATACCAGACTTCCCTTCCCAAATCTGAGCATAGATTGCTTTTAGAAAAGAGCAATGGAGTGCAGAGTTGAACAGCCTGTCACAAGCGTCATCCTCATGCTCTGCTGTTAGTGCTTCACCTCCAGAGCTGCAAACAAGCTAAAGGCAGGGAGCAAGATGCCCACATCAGGATAGCAGGAGGAGTTTTGGAGTGGTCTCTTTAATAAAGACAGAAATCATTAGTTACTTATTCAGAGGAATATTTTCTGTATCTGGTTTTCTAGGTTTCACATACCAAATTATTCTGTGTAAAGACCACTTCAATTCAAGGCAGGAGCCAGAGTCACCTATGGAGGTCCCAGCTTCTGCTTTCAGATAAGGCACATACATGTCCTCAGCCCACTGCAGGGGAAGCAAATGGTGGAGCTCATCTGTGCAAACAAAAAGATGTTCAGGGAAACATGAGCCTACCCATTTACATTAGTCCCCTTCTTTGCCAGACCAGTGACTACCTTGGGCACTTCTGCTGCCCTGCTGCCTTCCCCCAGAGGAGCCGGGGCCTGGAGGAGCACACATCAGCTTCTCCAGAGAGCTGAGGCTCAAGGCCATCTGTCCTGTAAGCACACAGGTCAGACAGCCTGGAGATAGGCTCTGTGCACCTTTTGCCAGGGTCTGCGGAGAGGAATGACAGTCGAGGAGATCCTGTTCCTTTGGTAGAGGTGCCCGACAGCCCCAGGCTTCCCAGGCGTGGAACACTCCAGTGGTTGGAGCAACAGTTGGGCTGCTAAGGATGGGAGATAAATGTCTGCTCCCCGCTCCCACAGTGCTGCTGCACGTGACATCGGTTACCGGGACTGCCGCGTGACTTGTTCAATCTGCTTTTCTTCCATTTGTTTGAGTTTTTTTCCTATCATTAATGGAATCACCTGAAGGCTGAAAAAGAAGTCTGAGAACTCATTTAACTGACCTTCAAGGAAATGTGAACTGCTTCAGCAAATCTGCCTCAAGTTGCCACCATAAGCTGGTGAACCAGCTGATGAAGCATGGAATTGTCATGTGCTGATATCTGCATGTTAAATTATTCATCATAATTGGTATCTAAAGCTTTGCAATATTTGTTAATTTTATAAGAATTTTTTTTTTTTCTTTCATGGAGGCAAACAGCATTGAAATATTAGAAAATGAAATAAGAAAAAGGCTACGTTATGCTTCTTGTTATAAGAATATTCACTGGAGACACACAAAGTTTTAATGTTAATGTCTCTGCATCACTACTCCCTGCATGCTAAAATAGGTTTGGAAATGCTTGAAAGGTTAAAGCTTTTGCAAATTATGAAACCAGACCGTTTTGGAGCTATAAATCCTGCTCATCTGGGATAGTTGTTCTTGTGTAAAACCTCATGTTTTCTTGAGAGACTGAGCTGAATATTTATGCTTAGCACATCAAACACAAGGAAAGCACAGAGGTTCACTTGTCTGCAGTGAGTATTTGAGTTTACTGTTGATAATTAAATCTAGAAATTATAATTAGTCAGTTATCCAAAGTGAAGTGCCCACTTTTTCCTCATTTACCTTTCCAGTATAGTACTGGTGTTACCTCACTGGTTGCCCCGGAGCAATGTCTTTGTAGATACAACTTTTGTCATTTATGATTTAATTCTGCCCTGGTGCCTCCTGTGGCCCCTTTTCTTTGGCAGCACGGAAACTGCCTCGGGCAAGTGAAGTTTCTGCTACAGTCTCTGATGAACCAAAAGGAGACTTTGGAAAGCCCCTGACAAAGCACAGCCAACTGCAATCAGCAAGCGGGGATCACAGACCCACTTGGGTTGGAAAAGACCTTTAAGATCCATGACATTTGAGGACATTGTTGTTTGCCAGGCAAACATCCGCTGAGAACCTTTCTGGGGTTTCAGGCATGGCCATATTCTCGAGGCTGGTGCTTTGTGCTGCTGCACATCCAGCCACACCACGGGGCTGTGCTGAGCCACCACAGCCATGCCAGACCTCCTGACACAGTCAGTGAGGAGTGAGAACAGCTGCTGAGGAGACACTCATACCCATGAGGAGGATCCAGTTCTCAGTTCAGGTTGAGACACCTGAAAAAGGAAGAAAGGACCACCCAAAGCTCCAAGCACCTCCTGGCACAGGGTGTCTGCTGGGGGCTGGAAGGGGGTACCACGAGGTGTCTGTCCCCTCTGGTGAGGCAGCTGTGCCCACAGCGCTGCCACTGCCCTCCCTTCCTCCCCACAGGCAGGTGCCCCGCTGCCACTGCAGCTCTCTGGCTCCCACCCACCCTGTCCCAACACCAGCCATGCTCCACAGCGTGTCCCCAGGTGTCACCCTCCCCCGGGACCGCTCAGAGCAGCCACAGCTCGCTCCAGCCCCACACATAGCGGTGGCAAAATCACAAACCAGCTGCTGTCAACCCATAGCTGAGGCACAGTCCCAATCCTCCTCCACCTCATGAGCCCAGTTTTCATTTCCCAGCTTATGCCAGCACCTTAACTCCCACAAAAGCAATTCTCTAGAAACCTCCTGCTTTTGCCAAATAGCTTTGTGTGGCTTTCGTTTCTCCTTAAATAAACACCTTCCTCACATAGTGAAATAAAATCCAGAGTGAGAAAAAAGAAAAACAAAACCAAACAAAGAACACCCTCAGCCTCTCCACAAACACCTCCAACACCCAGTGACTGCTTGTGGCTCTTGTGACTCCGGTAAGTCAGAGCAGAGGGTATAGATTTATTGATTTGGTTGTTGAGGGGGATTTGTAAACATTTTCTTGGCTGAGCGCAGTCTGTCTCTCTTGGTCTCAGTCTTGCTTTCCAAAACAGAAACAAAATAATTCAAGCCTTTGTTTGAGAAGTTCAACCTGTCACCTACCTCCCTATCCCTCCTGCCACGCGGGGACGTTTTGACTCAAGCAGTTTTGGAGCATGCAACAGCTGATTTCTCTGGTTTGTCTCTCACGTCCTGCCTCCCATTTGCCTCAACAAACCTTGAGCAGAATGCACAGACGTGAGGCCATCTGAACACTGACAAAGCACGCCTACATCTCACAAAATCTAAAACCAAACTTCTCCTTCCAAAATTGCATTCACACACCTGCAGAATAAGTTCTGCTGTTGTCTTCTGCTGCCCCACAAGGCTCTTTCAGCAGCTCTTAATAGCTCATCTTAGAGTCACAACTCCAAACAGCAACAGAGCACCCAGAGGCTGACAACAAGAACACAGAAAAATGTGCAGTTAAAAAAGGAATATTTAATACCACTGCCAGAGGTGCAGTTGGGGGTATCCTACAGAACACCAGAAAAAAATAGTTTTATTGCCATTGCAGAGAACAGAAACAGCCTGTGGGATCTTGCCAGGGTCACTGCTTCCAGCTGGGTCTCCTGAATACACCACAAAACAGCCACTGCACCAGCTTCAAAAATCCAGATGCAAAAGTCTTTCATTGAACCCACCTTTCTAATTTTGAGCTAGGACACAAGGGATGGGGGGTGCAGAGAAGTTCTTGATCCATGCATCTGGGAGGCTCCTTACATGAGAAGTGCTCCAGCACTTTACCCCAGACACAATGGATTGAAAGTCTTGCTGACCCAGGCAACTTTTCCTCACTTGCAGCAGAAACAAATAGTCTTGAACCACTTCTCACTTCTGCTCTATAACCATGGACTGACTACACTCATGTCAAGAGAAATTAGGCCCTGTCAAACCAGGAGAAGGAAATCTCACAATCTCACACAAACAGCTCTGAACAAGTTCAATTCCTCCTCCCTGTATGAGTGGAGAAAGCTTTTCTCCGGAGAAGGTGAAGGTTTGGCTGTGTGGGAAGCCCAGCCCCTCGAGCTGCTAGGGGAGCCCTTCTCAGCAGGAGCTCAACCAGCCTCCACTGCCCCTCCAGGAGGGGCATCCAAACATCTCCAAGAATAGAAACTAATGGTTAGGTTTTAGAAAAAAAAACAGCTGGAATAAGACATGGTTTCGCTACAGAATTTTAGATCCTCTAGAGGAGAGACTTGAACTGAAAGGAACCTGTTTCCCCACAGCTCAGCGACCGTTGCAAAGCTGGTCCTCTTCTCCCATGTTATTTAATTTATAGAGCATATAGCAGGTGCCTTCTGCTATCACCCAGTCAAAGCGTAACGTATTTCCTTATTATCACCCAAAAGGCATCAAAAGCTGCATCTCTTGCTTTTCTATGAGTTAAACAATTAATTGCTTAAGTTATTACAATTTCAGACCAAACCTTTCTGGCTGGAGATGCTGTTTCACTTAAATCATTTATGCATTAAGGAATGGGAGAAGCAGGCACAGGCACCACACCAGCGTAGCCACAGATCCTGGTCCCTGAGGAGCCAGTTCACTATTCCTATCACACCAAGGAAATTTTCACCTTTCTTTTCACCAAGAAAACTCCTCTCACTGTAAGCGAAGGCAGCACGTTGCAGAGCAGCGGAGCTTCCAGTGGGGTGCCTGCAAATGCCACCACCTGCCCATCTAGCACCACTGCTTTGCTGTCACAGCTCCATCGGCAGCCCGGGGAGTGGGGGGAGGTCAGGCAGTGGCATGGGGCTGGTGTGGAGTGTGAAGCTTCACAGAGGTGCAGTGGAGACAACATCAGCCCCGGAGCTGTGAGCAAGGGAACCCCCCTTTGCCTCCAGCCAGGCTTCATCTCCCCGCTCATGACCCTAAGTTACCAGCAAACAGCAGGAGACCCCCCCACCTTGCTCTTTCCAGTCAGTTCAATTAGTGTGTAAAGTGAGGGAAGATGCAGGTCTGTCCCTGGTGAGCCACCCTCTCACCCAGTGACTCCCGTTAGCTTACATCAAAGGTGATTACAGTTGCTGACTTCACAGATCATCTCCTGCTGATGGCGAGTACCTGGAGGAGGGGGGGAGTCTCAATTCTCACAGGCTGTCAAAGAACTGGTCATGCATTCTGCCTGCCCTATGGAGACCTCTGGCTCCACAAACAGCTGTTAAAAAGCAACTGAAGAAAAGGAAAAGAATTAGAGAAAATAAAAAATAAAACAAACACTATATGAGAGCACAGGAGAAACAGTGCAGCTGTGACCTAAGGTCAGGGATACTTAACTGTGCCTATTAACACAAAGATATAACCTTTGCCTCCTCCCTGCTCCCCTGGCTAGCTGTGTCTGAACACCCAGAAGTGTTTCTTCACGTAATGAGCTCTGTCCACCATTTGTGTGTCTCATTCCTCAGCTCCATCTTCTGAACAGTCTCCAGAAACTGTGATCAGCCTGAAGCCAGATCAGCCTTTTGTGCCTGAGCTTAGCTAGGCATTGTCAGAGTTATCTCTGTGTTGACCCATGTGCTTCCCTGATCACCTACAGAGACAGCTGGCTGCTGACCACGCCAAGAGTGCAGTTGTGTGGTCCTTCATCCCAAAACCTTTCTTCTTCTCTAACCCCAGCAATGTACAGATGCATGAGTTTGAGTCATGGGACAGACCCAAGCACCCACTCAGCAACCAGCTCTTCCAAGGGCTGAGGGCAGAGGTGAGTAGGAGAGGACAGTCTTCCACCTGGCCAAATTCTACTCTTGCCCCTCAAAGCACCCTGCCCAAGCCAGCAGATTAAGTGTTCCTCTGCCCACAGCATCAGGAACAGTGAACTCACAGCTCTGAACTTAGCCATTCTCTCCAGCCCTGGTGCCCGGGGTGATGTTGTCCTGCTGTGGGTGGTCAGAGCTGTCCTCAGGTTGGTCTGCTGGGGTGGGAAGGTGGCAGCTACCAAAGCAGCGTGGGCAGGGGATGACCGGCGCGGAGCAGCCCAGCGGAGCAGCTGCATCGCTGCGTAACCAGCGGTGGGATGACAGGGAGCGTGTGCTGATGTAACGCCGGGGGGGTGGAAATCACGGCTGCAGGGGAGCTGTTTGGATGGGGAGCAGCCAGCAGCAGAGCTGGTATGAATCATTGCCAGTCACCAGGATATCTAAAGTCACATGAAACATCTATGCACAGTCTGAAGAATTCCAGGCTAAGTACCAGTCTCCTCCCCAGTGCCAGCAGGCTACAGACACGAGCTGATTTGGTTTTATCCATTCCAAATAAAATAAATAAATAAATAAATCTCAATTGCTCTGCCTGGGCTGTCATGGCCAAAGCCTCACCAGGCTGCAGCCACAGGCAGGAGGCAGAGGCAACTCACACAGCTCTTCCTCTGCCATGCTCCATTTCTTTGGGCTGTTCTCTGGATTCTCCCCGGTTCGATAAGAACATCTAGCATGTGTGCCCAAGTGCCTTTCAGACCATGTCTTTTTGGGGCTCGGCGCAGACAGACTTCACTCCCTGTCCTGGTGACCCTGGACACAAACCCCACCACTGCAAAGCACAGCCACGCTTCACCAAAAGAGCCAAGAAGAGAAACCTCTTCAGTGTGAGGGTGTCAGAGCCTGTCCCAGGCTGCCCAGAGAGGTTGTGGAGTCTCCTGCTCTGGAGAGATTCCAAACACACCTGGGCACTGGGATGCTGGGCCCCCTGCTCTGTCTGCACAGAGACACAGCATTGAAACTCAACAAATCATCATCTTTGATGAGGAAAATGAGGAGTCTTAATTAATTTAAAAATAAGTTATTAGATTTTCTGGCACTCATAAATGTTTTGACCCCTTTACTGGAAACACTTGAGGGATAAATTTAAATTTACACAGAGCGTTTGTAGAAACCACACAGAAGTATCCAAAAAAAACCAACAAGTTGAGCCAGAATATTCATAGGGCTGGAGGCACCCTCAGGGCATCCCTGCCCACATCCAAGGGTGTTCAGCGGTGGTGGAGGTGGAGATCTCTTCTAGCCCTTGCAATAGAGATTCAAAAACATTAAACTCACTGAAAACATCATCTGAGGAAAAAAACCCCAAACTGTTGATTAAAACTGCACCTCTGTGGAGGAGCAGAAACACAGTAATTTAATACACAAAATCAGATATACCATGGAAGTAGCAAAGCTCACAAATGCAACACTGTTCAAAGTGTTTGTGCACTGTGTGAAGTAGCTGCAAAAGCAGATTGTGAGTTTTTAGAAACACGGCTGTCAGCAGATGAGAGCTCAGCCAGTCGCAGGCAACAGCCAAGAAGCAGGAGCATTATCACCCTCATCCCTAATTTCAGAAAACATTCTTGAAGAAATTGCTCTAGCCAAATGTGTGTAACATTTGGCTCCAGTTTAAATCTCACCTAAACCAATATGTTATTGGCAAGGCAGGATGGAATTTGAGATCTCTGGTCTTACCAAGCGTGTTTCCCTCGGTTGTCAGCTTTCTAAGGGGATAGTGTGAAGGAGCTGTGCACCTTTTGGGGCTCAGCCTTATCATTGGATCTCTCAGGGGCAGGCTGAGGGCTTCTGGCCTCAGCACATCCTTCCAAATCTTCAGAGGGTTTCACTCCAAAAGCTCCTGTGCCACCAAGTCCTCCAGCCTAGTTGTGTGTGTGCTGCACCGTGGGAAAGGGTTGCCTCAGCTCAAGCCCTCGAATAGCTCATTCTGGTTTCAACTCAAGCTCTGGCTGTGAGAACTTCCAGCAGCTTTTATAAATTCAGGACAAATTTAGATTTTAATTCCTTTTTTTTTTTTTTTCCATGCTTTGTTATGGAGGTTGCCATAACCTTGCAAGAGCAATTAAAAAATTAAACATCAGCAATATGGCAAAGATGAAAACACAGTTTCTGTCTTGGGGACAGACAGTATGACCCTCTCTTCCAAGAAACGCACTATCTGGCTCCATCCTGGGAAGACAGGCCTGTCATGGACAGCATGCCTGCTGGCTCCTCTCTGTCTGGACAATCCCACCAGCCCATTCAGGCTGTAGGACACTCCCTCCATCTGAGAGCACTGAATTGGAAGCAACAAGGGCCTGCTGAAAAATACATCATTCTTCCTACTCACTACAATGGCCACGATGGAAACTCCCCCCAAACCAGTCTGTGCTGCTGTGGGTCTGCTCCAGCATGGCCTTTCTAACAGAATCACAGAATGGGTTGGAAGGGAACTTAGAGATCAGCTCGTTCCATCCTTCTGCTGAGGGGGCACCTGCCACCAGAGCGGGTTGCTCAAAGCCCTGTCCAGCCTTGCCTTGCCTCTTCAGCTCTCTCACCAGCTAGCTGGGAGCAGTCTGGTTGCACCAGATGAGCCTGAAAGGTCCCTTCCCACCCAGACCAGCCTGTGATCCTGTGAATTGTGTTCCCTACCTAGACTGTCTCAGCTCTTGTAACTGGCTCCCTCCCACCCTCTCTTCACATCCCACAGCTGCAGTGTTCCTTCATTATACTTTCAGATGGCAGCATTTCAGCAAAAGGAAGAAGAAACACGAGTATTAATAGGTTTATGTGGTCAAGGCAAATGTTACAAGAAGCAGTATACAGCACAAAACTATTAGTGATGATTCATACTGACAATTGTGCATGAGAATCACACACACATATGGAAATCAGAGACCTTAAACGTTTCACCAAAACCATGGGGTTTTATGTCAGTCTTTCGTACTCCTGCCCACTGTTCTCAAGAAAAGCTGACTCAAAAATACAGCATATCCACACATCTCAAAAGATCTTTAGAGAAAGGGCAGAAAACAGGTTCTGAAGTGTTAATACATAGGAAGCTCTTCACAACAAAGTTATTAATTTGTGCAATGACTGCATAATTAATACTTGGTCTCATCTCATTCTCTTTAAATTTATTCCCAGGTTGCATAGAAGTCGTTGGCTAATGAACTAAACAGTTTGAAGTTGGTGAATTACAGTTCTGCCTATCAATATTAAAACATTGCCAGAGGTATGTTTTTCAGTTTGGGCCATGAAAGTTTAAATTGTAATACTGTCAAAAAAAACATAGACATCATGTTTTCCCAAGCCTCAGTGCGAGAAACAGAAAAATTCAAGTTTTTGTTTTCAGGTTTGAGGTTTTCAGACTGTTTTTATTTGCTTTCTGCCATTCAAGCAATGACATGAGCATAAGGTATCTTGCAAAACTTCAGGCTTATCAATAATAGCATTTGAAATGGAGAAAACCAGTTACTTGGGAAACCTCAAGTCAAAACTAGTTTGTTCCTTGGACTATGATTAATGTGGTAAGTGCTACCAGATGGTAAGTGCTCCAAGAAGTCTCTGCTCTCAAAAGAAGTGTTAATTATTTGAAAGCTGCAGCAAAATGAGAGCAGAGGAGGATGGGGTCCCAGACCAGCTTTAAGGGGACACAGGAGTGAAAAGCACCTCAGCACACAAGTCTCCCAGGTCCCTGTCCCTGTGGGCCAGGCTCTCACTCCCTGACAGTTCCAGGGTCCCTGTGCTGTGTCTCCTGAGGCACTGATGGCATCGACACCATCACACTTGCTCCCCACGTACCCCAAAGGCCACTCCTGTCTCCAAAGGAGGGTGGCTGCCAGCCTAAGGCAGTCAGGCTCTTTGAGCTCTCTGTGATGAGACAGAGCACACTGATCCAGCAAGAGGCAATCCACACACTTGTGCAGATCCTGGCATCACGATGCCTTCCAGCTACTCTGCTGGCTTTCCCAGAGGTACTATGTAAACAGTCCAAAAACCAGCACAAGGTTGAGATTATTTGGATCCCCAAAGCAATAAGAAATTGCTGTTTCATTATTAATTTCTTCCAGAGGGAAAAAAAACCAAACCAAACCAAACAACTGCATCATGAGGTGCCACAACCAAACCACTAGCAATATATGTGAAGTCTGCAAGTGCCAGCAGCCCCCAGTGCCAGCAGGCTGTGACCACTGCCATGGTACACAGCAAGGGCTGCTGCCTGAAGGGCAGACCAAGGAGACTTCAGGAACATGACAGGACCTGGTATTGATGACAAGTGCAGATCTATCAGGTTGGCAGTGCACAACCCATAGGGTATCAGGAGGGCTCCTAGCAACTGTTTAAGACAGTAAGGGAAGACTTATTTGAATTATTTTACAAATAGAAAGACCAAGTCCTGAAAGCGAGTCTGATGAGAGGGTTGCTGCTTCTGTAATTTCACTGCTCAAAAGGTCACATTGCAGAGAAGCCAATGCTTCTAAAAACACCTCCAGAGGCTCACCTCTGGAGCCAGGGCAGAAGTAAAGTGGTTGCTAATGTAGACTTCACCTCCACACCACTGAGAAGGTGATACTGAGAGTAATCACACCAACAGCTCTTGAAAATGTGACTTCACCCCCACCAAATGTTAGTTACAGCCTCACCTGCCCCCACTGATACCCTCAGGGAGTACAGGATCAGCCCCAAAACCCCAGCAGGAGAAGCTGCCTTGGGGAAAGGCATCAGCTTTAAGTTTCACAAACCTTGCTCTGTTTCTTCTGCAATACAGTGTAAGACAGAGGAAGGTCCCTGCTTGCACAGCACAACATCCAGCCAAGCTGAGACCCTTCAGTGCTGGCAAGAAAGGTGTTTTGACTGCTGTGATTCCCGGCCACCAGCCCAGCCTCATACAAGGCTCTGTGGGCTTGACTTCCACCAAGCAATGAGAAAGCAGTCGCCTCCTTGAGCAATTTCAGAGTGCTGAGTGGGTACTACATCAGTCCTGGGTGCTACTGACAGGATCTAGCTGGAGAGCTTCCCTAAGGGACCATCAGACCAAATGCCAAGGAGAAAACATGCCACAGTGTCAGGGCAGCGATGGTTTGAGCAATCCTCCAACAAGGCTGCTGGTCTGCAGCAACACCAGCTTGCTCTGTCAGGGCAGGAGCTTGAAGCTCCTGAGGACCAACTGCCCAGTACCACCACTCTTCAGACAAGATCCCCCCCACCTGCTGAAGCTTTGGGATGCCTCACTTGCTCTCGGATATACTGCACCTACAGTTCATCCACTACCCTCTTTTATCACACAAGAAAGTTTGCTAGTCATGAATGAGTCATGAACAGACAGTTTGTCCTGCTGTCATCTTTTCAAACAGATTATTAGTAGTGATTTTATTGAGCACTAAACCCAAAGAAAAAGGGAAACAATAAAAGGATACAGATTACACTACCAGCATTTGAGTCACTACAGCTCTGAAACCCACTAATATAAAGCCTGTGCTGCCCTGTTCACCAGGATCCTCAGGGAAATACCCCAATGGGGTGAGGAGCAAAGTTCCCCTCAGCCTCAGAGCTTCATCTTCTGTGAACCAACCAACCAACCCACCAGCCCTCAGCTAGAGAGGCATCCAGTTTTGATGTGAAGACATCAAAGGATCGAGAGCCCGCTGTACCCCAGGGCGAGCTGCAGTGCTGCTTCATTGCAGGCAACCATCAAGACCCACGTCTATGTCTAGTTTGAGCTTGTCAGGTTTTAGCTTTTGCTAGACTTTATTTCTGCTAGATTAAAGGAGCTGTTAAAAGATGCTTATATTTCCAGCTGCCAGCTCTGCAAACATGTCCAAGGCTCTGACAATTGAGCCAAGTTTCTTCCTGGGGATAGGGGAAGCCTGAGCTCTAAATAATAGACTTAATTTGCTAAACTTAATCTTCAGTGACACCTGTACAAACACAATGCCTTCAAAGGCACTTCTGGAATAGAACTGACTGGCCATGAGGTGGACACAAGCAGAGGTGCAGGAGAAGACAGCTCACTGCTCCCTCTGCACAGGGTCTGCAGTAGAGGGAAAAGTCTCCAGACAGACTTTATGTCACTCACACACCAGGGAGCTGCTCACAGGAGAAGAATCTGAGGAGTGTCCTTTTAGCATCATTTCCCCCACTGGGATGTGATCCACAGCCAACCAGGACACAGGAGCATCTCTGTGGCTGCACCCACATGCGACAGCCCTGAGGGATAGTGTGGTGCTTGTCACCCCACAGAAGGCAAGGGGACAGTGGCCAGGACAGCATGGGCCATCCTGCCAAGCCAGTTTCCCAGACACCATGCACCATTTGGTCTTGACAGCTGGAGGACAAACCACATTGGTCTCTCCAGCATCCCCCCACCAGAGAGAGCAAGGTTTTCGAGTGGGACTTGATCTTAAAGATCTTTTCCAACCTACATAATTCCATTATTCTGTGCTTCAGCCCCAGGGCACTCGCTGCTCACCTGCAGCATCATCCCAGCAGACTCAGCTTCTCTCCGACACAGTGATTTCCAGGTACTCATGCAGAAAAGTGCAGTGTAGCCAATTATTTTGTGTTTGTGCCTCTGTGAAATGCTCTGTTCAATTGACAAATTGACCAGAAAAAAAACAAGCGAGGCACTTCCCACCCTCCCAGTGCCTTTGAGTGCCAGCTCACTCTGTGCACTGAGCTCTCCTGCATCAGGGAGAGGAGATCCTTTGAACAGGGAGTGAAGTGTTACCCATACCTAGAAGAAATCTTAATTGGATATAAGAAAAGATTTTGTATATTCACTGTAAAGGAGACTAAGCCACTTAGAAAAGGATCAAACAAATCCTCTGAAGTGGGTCAGTATCATTTGATCAGCACTTGGTGTCTTCAAATTGAGAAGAGGTTTTATTTTTTTCCTTCAGTTTGAGAGGAGATGCTCCAGTCAAACCGCAGGTTTGGAGCCTATTGTGCCTGCTGATGTAAGTGGGAGAGAATTAGCCCCACTGCAGGAGTTACCAGCCTCCTGTGCTAAACCTACCCACACACCTAACGACTCCCAGGGCCTGGAGGACAGAGCTGGGGGTGTGCTGGAGCCTGTGAAGGAGGGAACAGCTGCTGTCATGGGGCTCCCTCCTTTTCCTCATGCCTTCTGCCACTCAGACCAGGGAGAGGCAGCTCTGCTTTCAGGATGTACCCCAGGTCTGCTGTTGGCAGCTGCACAGGCACTTCAGCCCTTAAAGCCAGAGGATCCCTACCCTGGCCTGGGATACAAAAGTCCAGCTCTTCCACTGAGTACAGAGAGCATGGCATGTCTGGCACCACTGCAAGGGCGGGATGAAGTTTACTCTACCATCCTTAGTTCTGCCTGTGATTCACTGCAACAGGAACCATGCTCCCCTTGTCTTCTGGCTCTGAGCACCACAACCCCAGCGCAGAGCTGGACCCTCTCAGCACGCAGGACTTGCAAAGGCAGCAGGAGGGTGCAGCATTCCCTATAGGAGCTGGAGATTTATCTGAGACCTCTGCTTCATGGCTCAGCAGCTCAGCTTTCCTTCAGCAGAGATGGCTCCCTTTCAGAAGGCTTAAGCTCTACCCAGCATTGCTGCTTACAAAGCCCAGCAGCCTGGCAGAGATGGAAACCATCAGCCAGAGAAGGTCTGTGTAAGTTTTGCCATTGTGAAAGGAGCTGCCCCACATTCCTGCCCAGGGATGGGCCACATCCCCCTGGCTGACAAGCAGCAGGAGTGTCCATGAACAATCCTAGAGAAGCTCTGGAGAAGTCCAAGGGTGACCCAGGGAAGTGCTGATCCAGTCTGAGTTCAGGCTGCTGGCACCAGGAGCACTTGCACAAGATGCAGCACAGAGCAAATATGGGACCACCCACCCCAAGGGAATCCCACCTGCCTTTCTCTAAGTCAGGAGAAGAAACAGGTCTTCCAAGGCCAAGAATTCACACACACAAAAAAACCCAGTAGAAATAGTGAAATAATAAATTAGAGCTGTAGATATTCAAGCCTGTAGGACAGAAACTTGGCACTTCCAAAGAATGAGTCCCTGACAATTCCCTTCTTGTCACTGAGTGCAAATTAACTGCACTTAAAGAATAACAGAAATTAAGCAGAATTTCTCTACACACACAGAAGTAAATGCTCTAACATACCTAGATGTTTTTCTTAGTAGAGAGTCTCTCTTCTGGACACAGACAGCAGATATCACAGAACATTTGATTAAGACCTGCCTGCCTTCCAGCCCACACACTTCCCATCAGCACACCAGGGCTCTGCTTAGTAGAGCTCAGATTATACATGTTCACATATGCTGATTTTATAGCCTGGCAATTCCCTAAAGCTTCTGTTTCACAAATACTCTGATCCCTTCCCAGCCTCAGAAGCTATCTTTCTAGATAGCCTAAAAACAAACAGGTACTTAAAGTTTCCCATGGGAACATAAGGTATTAATTTGGAATAAGCAATACTAGTATCTCCAGACTTACCTTAATGCAGGAACACAAGCAAAACCAGAAAATCTACAGGAGAGGAGGTAAAACACAGCAGGACCCAGTTTTATAGCAGGCCTTGGAGGGTGGTAACTGTTGAGTCAGCAGAGGTGGGGTTAGGTGATTTATCTCACCTGGGGGCTGCCTGCTCCCCACCTGCCCCTGCTTAGCAGCTCAGGACATTTATAGGCTCTGAAGCCCTGGCTGAAGGAGACTGGTCCTGAGGATATGCTCCTCACCAAGATGTACTTCTTGCAAAGCCTCATGCTGCCTGGCCTCAGAGAACCTGGTTTACCTTCTGCAATGATTAACTGGCAGCAAAGTGCTCTCAGTAAGGCTCTGATTTTATTTCCAGTGTATAGGAAGGTCAGAATAGAGGATATTCTCCTTCTGCTCTGTTCCAGTTAGGTGCTAGTGACATCATGTACCTCATACGATATAATTGGCATTTAACATCTGTAAGCAAGGCCTGTGTATTCATTTTATAGGTGTTATAACCAAGGGTGTATAGGAATCCTTGGGGATTTAATGACCACTAAAGGTCATTTCATGTATGTCATTCTCATACTCATAACTTGATTCATGCTATCAAATTGCTGTGAGGAAAACACATGCAAGAGCCACCCTCTGTGTCACCAAGTCCCAAGTAGAGCAGTTGGTAATGAAGTTGGTAATGGGAATGCTGACCAGGGTCTTAGAGCAAGACTTATGGAGGAAATGTTTGCTTTGGGATTAAAGGCTTTCTATTCCAGTAAGATTTACCAGGCTTTTGGCTCCAGCCAGTTGCTGTTGTGCAAGATGCAGCATGTGTGAAAATACCAGGGGAAAGCTGGGTCTGCCTGCACAATGCTCTGATGGGAAAATTGGAGGGGGGAAAAAAAGAGATCCTAAAAGGCTGTTGCTGTTTCTGATCATAGGTGGGAATGGGAAGCATAGACAATTTTTTTTTGTCCAAGGAGTCCAGTGCTCTTCCCCCATCTCAGCTCTGAAATGTTTCCCCTGCACTCTGGTCCCAGAATGTCACAATGCTTGTTGCAGGGCTCAGCAGCTCAGATACCAGACCCCAGCCCCAGTTCTGCATCCCAGCTCCGGAGGGTGGCCCTCCCTTCAGCTGCACCCGCCTTCCCCAGCACCCATGGGATGGTCACACGGCTGACCCAGCTGCCCTTTCTCCCTGGCAGAGGCTGCCTGGGGTGGGGTGGTAACAGGAGGAAGGAGGCTCAGCAGAGACCCCTTCCCTGTGTGCACAGTGCCCTGTCCAAGACCCCAGCAAAGGGTTCAGTTTTAAGCAGCTCTGTGTGTCTGTGCCATGCCGCTGCTGTGCTCTGCCATTATGGTAACTGCTTCATCTGGAGGCTTTTCCCAGAAAGAGAGAAAGGAAAGTGCTTTTCTCCACATGCACTTGGAATGCAGCTGCAGCTCCAGCCCACGCTCGGGGGGTCTCCTGTGCCGAAGGGTTTGTAGAGACCAACCAATGACGGCCTGCTCTGGAAATGCTCCACAGAGGAGAGTGCCTCATTTGAGAACCAGCTGGAGACCAAACTCCTGTACACAGATAAACTGAGCTCAGAGGCTACTGCTTTATAATGGCACTGCATTAGGCACAGGTAATTTCCTTTCCCTTTTTTTTTTAATGGACAGTTTGGCATGATATCTCTTCCTCCCCATCTCAAAAACAAAGAAATTGAGCCTTTCTTCGCTTACAGGAATGTTAAAGTCCCCATTTTCCCCAGCATTACTCTGGTATGAGCCTACCCAGTGGCTTCAGCATCAAGCCGTGGCACTGGCCTTGCAAAAGCAGGCAGGTATCTTTTCAGTGGCTGTGGTTTGTTATTCCCCCGTCTGTGCTTTAGCTAAGGCACTTCTGAAAATTAGCAAAGTTTCTTTTACATTCTAAGTGAAGATAAATTATCTCTGCCTGGTCTATTTTCCATATGCCCAAAGGCACCCATAGGGCAGTGTCTGTTTCATGAGTTTTGCTGTGAGTGTTTCTAACGCTCCTTCAAACCCCCCCCCAGCACACGCCAGAGTTTCTCTCCCCGCAGGGGCCAGAGCCCCGTGGGCACCGAATGCAAGCGAGGGAAGGTTGGAGAGCAGCCCTGAGCCACCAGCCTTCTCCCGGGGGATGCAGCTCCTCGACACTGCAGTCCTGATGCCCTGCACCCCGACGGTACCCCAAGGTGGCACACACTATGCCACCGCTGCTGCCTGGGAGGTGCCAGCCCCACCACCCCTTTCTGTGCTCATGGGAACCACAAAGGAGGGGTGTCGGCCCCTGGGAACGCAGGCAGCATGCAGCCTCCACACCGCCTCGGGAAGGAGGCTCTGTGCCCCCAGCACTAGAAGAATCGCGGTGACAGTGACCACGGAGCTGCTGCCGCGTCCCACGGCCGGGGCAGAGTCTGCGCTGTGCGGGGGTTGGTGCGTGTCCAAAAGGGGGCGACTGCCAGGATCATACATCTCTTGTAACCCCGTGTCAGCTTGTACAGCATCCTTTCTAGATAATGATAACGAGCCTCAGCCACTGACTATCACTTAACGCGATTAATGAGTCTCTCCCGTGGCGTTAGCGAGTTAACTCGAGCACAGCAGCTGTCAGCCCCTGCTCTGGCCCCAGCGCAGCTCCGGTCCCTCCAGGCTGGTCACTAGAGCGAGCTGGACACTAACGCTCAAGCATGATCTTGGCACAGCCAGAGAGTTGCATTTTCTACCTCTTTTATTTTACCCCGTGTCCTGAGCACCAAACAGTCACTCCACGCACACAGCCCCCCCAGGCAGCCCCCGGAGAGCATCCGTACCATACATTTATTAATCCTCACTTTACTTAGGGCCAGAACTCTGCCGTTTCCCAGATCCCACCGTGTTTGGCTCACGGTGCCATCCCCTGTGCTTTTGCCAGATACGAACGGCACACATCCATATGTCACACAGTTTGGTGCCGTCTGATCACAGGTTTTACATCAATACATGTGGAACATTTTGAAGGAGTTGCAAAACATCAGTTCCGTGGCTGTGTCTGCTCCTTACTCTGCTTCGCATCTGTTTTCCTATCAGAAAACCTGCAACAAAAACAGGGTAAAGAAAACCTCAAATGACAAGATGACATTCCTAAGCTCTAAGTCTTTACATAAGTTAACATAAATCAGATAGTGACAATGATTATTCATACCCTTAAAATATGCTGTTGTTTTCAATCCTTTCTTCACTGAAATGCCAATAACATCAACAACAACAAAGCGGTTTCAAAGAAGCGATGTGCCTGCAGTAGGAAGTACAGCTGCCTCGCCGACCTCTGCAAATGTCATTTTCTGCTTATGTTTCCCTTGTGTGTATAATCACGTAAACTCAATTGCTTCGCATGTTTGCAAAATAATCCCGGTGAATGGGTTGTAAATTGCCAACTAAAGCTGCCGCGGGCTGAAGAGAGCTGCCCTTCGGAAGGATACTGGTGCTGTCCTGGGCAGCTCTGTCCCTGCATCCGGCCCCTGCAGGGCTCATCCCTCCCTGCCACCGCCAGCTTCACCAGCTCAAAACATTCAACCAGCAATTAGGAAACACAGAATTGTCTTTCTACCGGGAGAGGTTCAGAAGACAAGCCCCACTCCAGGCAGATGACACAGTAATGATAACTATCGCCTTACATTAGCAGAAACAAAGGAGGAATGCCAAGGTATTAAACACTGGCCTCTGCAATAAGAGCTCCTGGCAGCTTATCACCATTGAACGGTCACTTTCCCTGTCTAAAAATCTCAGTCAGTTCAAACGACAGCAGAGACTTTTCTCTATATGAATTCAAGGACAATTAGCTGGAATCAGCCAGTGAAACCCAAGACACCTCAGAGGAAGTGTTATGGCTCGCCATAAAAATATATACACTTCATTTGTTATACTCAAAATCTTGTTACGGGCAAAAGGGAGCACAGATCTGAGGTGCCAGGAGTTTACTGCTGGTCTAATTAACATTTTACCAGCCTAATCAAAGTATGAGAAGCAGTTATTATTAGTCCAGTTACGACAGCACTAACACACTCTAAATTATCTAATCATTCTTTAAAAATTCATTAAAAATGCAGCTAAACCCTTGATGAGTCTATTCCCCGGTGTTTCTGCAAACAGGAGCTGCCCAGCGCTGGGACTCCGCTCCCTCCGGGACCCTCCTGTGCCCGTGCTCGTCCCCATCACAGCTTTATTAATTACGAGGTCACAGATGGTTCACACCGACTGTCAGGGCTCCTCGTTAGCACTACCAACAAAAATCAGGTAAACTGCAGCTGCAACAGTCCCATCCGAGAGGTACCCAGCACGCAGGCAGCCGCTGCCCGCACCCACCCCGCTGCGGGACTGGGACGGGACTGAGTCCGCAGCGCTTCTTCAGCAACAGTACAGCTCCAGCTAAGGAGAAATGGAACCTTTCAGGGCTCCAGGGGGTCCGTCAGCAAGATGCACCGTGCACACCCCCTCCACCCCGCAGCCCCTGAAAGGGGCTCCACCCCGCACAGCGCGGGGCAGGAGGCTGGCACAGGGGGGCAAGGACACGCTGGTGCCCAGACAAGTGCTGCCAGCACCGTGCCCGCGGGGATTTCCTCACCACTAAGGTGTCCAAGGTTTGAAACCAGCGGTGTCTTCAGACGATTAACCTGGAGCACAGAAAACTTCTCACATGGGCGCTTGGTGCTAAAACGTCCCGTGTTCCAGCGCTAATTGCAGGCTGATTAAGGGGATTCTTTGGTTTAAAAATCTTGTAAACAGCACATACTCGTACTTTTCACCCAGCTATTTCAAAGCACTCTGCACCAAGCAGCTTGTCGCAGCCCAAGCAGAGCCCTCGGAGCTGCCCGCGGGGACCAGCTCAGACCTCGGCTCCGGGCTGCCTGCAACCTCAGGTACAGGGTATACATTTAAATTCTGCCTTTTAAGAAATTCATACTGTCTAGTACCATTGGTATCAAAGCAACTGGGTGTAAATTTGATATTCAGTGTGTATTTTCTTACAGAAAATAACTCTAAAGGGATGACAACATTACTTTTCATTCCAGCTTGGATTTATGACTATATCACAGGGATGTATTTGCCTGCCTCTGTTGTTTTATCACCCTTTCAAGGTCAGGAAACATTGTTTAGTCTAAGTTTACTCATAAACAGCCAGGGATACAGCATTTTTTGTATGTTACAACAAAATATCTGTAATAAATAGAATGACTGGAAACAAGTCAGGAGCACATTCAACAATCCTGTCTAAGGCTCACATGGGTAAAGTGACAACCAGCACCTTCTTTATAGTGTCTGCTGTTTAGCTCTGAAAACTCCACCCCATACAGATCCCTGCCCATCACCAAGGCACCATGCTCACCTCACCTGCTCCTCCAGCAGCACAAGATTCCACCTGGGGCTCTCACTGTTAAACACCCACCAGCCGGCACGTGGACCTCCACGTTACTGGTCTGCAGAGACAGCACAAGACAGGAAAAGTACAGGTGAGAAATTCCATGCCTGGAGCACTTTGTCTCTCCATCCATCACCGTTTTTTGCCAAGTTTGCATTGCCTGTCAGAAGAAGAGGTGCTGGGGGAACATCTCACTTGAGCTTAGTGAAGCCACAGAAGGCAAAAGCCCACACATGAAAAAGCATTTCAGTGGTGATTTATTTTCTTAACACATTTTGATGGGGAAAATGTATTTGCAACAAATTTAGTATCGGTGAGAGCAACAGTGGGAAACAGAAGAGAATTGAAGAGGTTCCAGACAGCAAAGGGACTGCAAAAAAGCAGGATTTGAGAAAACAAACCAAACCCAACTACACACACAAAAAAACCCCAAACCCCTAACTGAACGAGCTGGTTATCCCACTTCTGAAATAACCAGACCTCTGTCAGGGGAAGGCTCCAAGTACAGTTACTAAAATACACAAGCTGCTTCTCATGTAAATCTCCCTTTTTCACTGCCTCATTGATTCTGAATAGGGTGTAAAGATGAATAATATAAGATAAATTTAAAGCAGAGGAAGATATATATCAAATAGAAAAAAAACGAAACAACCTTTCGGGGAAAAAAAGAAAAGGCAGGTAAGATGAGAAGAGAGCTGTTAAAAACAACAATTTCTTTTTTTCACATCAAGTAGTTACACTCACCATAGAGATAATCTGGAAAAGCAGAAGGAAACAGCAGTTCCTCCTGCTTACTCAATTATTTCTTAAATATTTTTATTGCTTCAGAGACAGACTTGCAGCTGGGGGAGAGGGGAAGGAGGCTCGATGAGAGCAGCTGCAGCAGGAACTATAGCTGATTTCATGGCACCTGTTAGTGTGAATTAGCCAAGTTAGGAACCTGAACCATGGTCCAGAGGTTGTTGGCAGGACACAGACCAGGCAGCCCTCAGCCTTGGCAAGGGAGCAGCAGCTGGTAATGCCCAGAGAAGGTGGTGGATGGGTGGCTGGGGGCTCTCCCCATCACCTTCTCCCTCCCTCACCAAAGACAAGCCCTGCCAGTCGCAGATGTGTTAGGTTGGGGCCACTCTCCAAGAACCACAGAATCATTTGAGTTGGAAAAGACCTTTATGATAATCAAGTCCAAGGCAGCATCCATCACAGCAGGGCCTTGCCCTCACCCATGACACCCAGTCAGACACCGTGCCTCTCTTGAGCTGGGCTCCAGGAGGGTGGTGGGCATGGAACTGGACACCCTCCCTCTCCACAGCCTTTGTTGGTCACTGCCAGGCCATCAGGTGTCCCTCAGTGTCTTTCTATGCTTCCAAGCAGCTCAGCAGCAGGCAAATGAAGCACAATCCCATACCCAGTGGAAGAAAGATAATGACAATTTAATGTAAAAACACACTACTGAAGTGTTACAGATTCTCCTCCCTTTTTTTTCCCCCTCTTTTAAAGCACCATTATGTGCTCAGAAACTGGAATGCATTTGCTTGCATCAGAGGTGGACTGGATTTTATTATTCCTTCATGCAAGAATGGAAGTTAACAAGAAAAAACACAAACCCTTTTATTTCATCCCTACTTCTGCCACATGAAAAAAAACCCCAAAACACCATACAACACTCTGATAGCTCTGCTCAACTCCCTCTCTTTCAATTACATTGATGTTTATTTTTCTTTCATTTTAAGGCATCATGGGGGTTTGGGGGTTTTCGATAAGACACCCCCCACCATCACAGGCACCTGAGCTGCATGTGCTGGGCAGACAGAAGGATCCGGGCCTGGGGGTGCCCAGGCAGAGGCCACAGGCTGGAGACAGGGGCTGTTTGGGATTCTCTGAGGGGAGGGAGGAAGGGAGTGTGTTAAAAGAGAAACCCTGGTCAGCTTCACTGCAAAATCTGTTGAGCAAAAGAAACCTGTCACGATTGAGCACCCACTCAGTCTGCTCCACTGTGCCCATGCCCTTGGCTGCACGGCGGCCAGTGCCAGTCACTGGCAGCAACTCCTCTGGTGACAGTCACTGACAAACACACTGCATGGAAAGCAGAGGGAAAATGCCTGAAGAATTGCAAATGCCTTTTGATAAGACCCCTACAAGAGCCTATTAAGGACACTTAATTTCACTCTGCAGTTGTTATTGACATCAGAACCGAGTGGGAAGGACTGAAGTAGCAGCGAGTGGAGATGACACATCCCGGCCTCCAGAGCTCTTCAGGGACACATGGACAGCAAGAGGAGATGGCATCCTGGAGTGGCACCTG
>VYZU01008581.1:0-40039 GCA_013401355.1 Ceyx cyanopectus
GCATAACCTGCAGGTGGTGACAGGGTGTTTATGTTTTAATAATTATTCCTGTCTAACCAATTGTCATAAGTAACTAGAGGTCAGTTGGTCAATCTACCAACTATTTAAATAAATAAAATTATTTACATGTAATATGACTATAGCAAATGTTATTTATCAGTGCAAAAGAAAATGGAAAGGCAGGAGGGGTCTGCTCCACCTTCCCTTAGAACTGAAATGACCTTTGCACTTGCCATTTGCTTTATGTCTAGTCTCAAAGTATATTTTGTCTTAAAATAGAACAAATATTCTCAAAGCATGAACACTGCAAGAGAAATTAAGGTTCTACTCACTCTTACACATTTACCTTCTAGTATGGTTATTTTTTAGACAGACTTTTTGAGGAACCACCAGAGCTGGAGCTACATGCAAGTTACTTGAACTGCTTAAAGAACACAGTCCTGGTTCAGTGCTCAAGACCACTATTTAACACCTACCTACAGATGATACAGTGTTGCAAGGGTATATAGGCCCCGAAATAACACTTGCTTAAGAAAGCCATTCCCAAACATGACAGAATAAAACCTCTGAGTTTACTTCTGAAAATGGCCTCCAGTCTGACAACTTGTTGCATTGTTAGTTAAACTACAGATCAGCTTTGCTTTCTCCAATCACACTATGAAATGCTTTGTCTGTACATTAAGGAGCAGAAGTAAGATGAGTATGGTCGGGTGATGGGCTTTAGTCATGCCCCCACTTCAAGAAAGCATGGCTTGTCATTTTTATTAGTCTTGATATCATTTCCCAATTGCTGGAAAGTTTCGTGTTGTAAGTCATGCTGGACTTCCTTGGAATTTACATTCAGATGATGAGCTGCACTGCATATTAGGGGTTATAATAAAAATGTCCCTTGACCTCACCACGGCATTAATAGAAAGCAAAACACTGGTAGAGAACATAATATCATATTCTAGCAGATATATTCTGATGTTTGTCCTTTTCTTGCAGGCTGTGCAGCAGATTGAAAGCTTGAGTCTTCTGCTTCTGAAGTAGATTCTTCCCTATGCTATTCATCTGATTTAATTCAGCAGAAGCAATAAGGTACAGAAGTTAACATTTCCTTTTAATCACACACACAAGGAACAGCAAGACTATACAGTTTGCTCCCTGTTGGAAAAGCAATTCAGGCTTGTTTGTTGTTGCAGTGTTTAAGACAACATAGAACTTGAGTATTTAGGCAGAAGTTGCTACTTTTTACTCCCTTAGTGTTGCACATGGCCTAACATGGGAATAGATTACGAAATAAACGTTTGGAAGTTAGTCACACAAAAGACTGATAGTTACTATGTTATCATTGTGACAGAAGTCATAATTGCTGACAAAATACTCTGGGTATATGTTGATATTTAGGGAAGAGGGTAGAGCAAGCATAGTTTGGGAGTAGTATTTTTACTGCATGACAGATTTCACCCTTTTGTTCTCTCAATACTCCTCCTCCTTCGCCCCACACTTGTTTCTTTTCTTGACCACAAAGCATTTTTTCAAAATCTTTATTAGCTCTATAAAAGTTACCTCAGCTTTCACAACTTATCCATACATTATTTCCTCCTACATCTGAAAGAAATCCCACAATAATGAGGCTGTCAAATGAGGTATAAATTTAATATTTACTGCAAGAACCAGTCTTTGTTACAAATAAAGCAGCAGAGGCAGGACTGCCCCCTCCCCCCCAGAAAAACAAAACCCAAACCCCACACAACACCAAAAACAAAACAAACACCACCACACACAAAAATAAAAAAAAAAAAAAAAAAAAAACACAAAAAATACCCAGCCCAAAGAATCAAATCCTTCTACCTATAGACATTATTAAAGAGATCTCACCTGCTGTGTGATGTTTTCAGGATGAAATCCATACACAACCTACCTATAACTCTGATCAATGTAAGCATCCACTGTAACTGACAGCTTCCACCCAGTAGAAGCACAATCCCTACCAGGTACATTGTGGCTGCAGCTCACTGACAGACTCCAGATGTCAGTAACTGGGCAAAAAGAATCAAGAAAAGGCTGTTTGGGTAGAGATGAAAGCAGTTTGCCTCCTTCCTTTTTCTTCTTGCTTTCTTACATTTCATATCTTTCATTTCAATTTAGCAGTTGTCCATGCAGCTTGTCAGCACTACATTCTTCCCAAATCAGACATCCTACCAGCTCACAGGACATCTTTCACTTCTATCACTTCATGACTACATTTTCACTTTGCAGCTTTGATGCAAGAAATACTACTTGTCCCAGTTTTACAGTTGACTTTTGGTGCAACAGAAGTAGATATTGGTACCATCAGTCACACAGCTACATGCATTCCAGAAACATGGCTGCACTTCTTCCACAGAGCTCCTGCAAGTTCTTGGACATTATTATTGAAGAAAGTATGTCCATAGACTAATTATTCTGATGCAGCATCTGTCAAAGTGATGACTATGTGGAACAAAAACCCACGACAAATTTTGGCAGAGATCTACGTTAAGAATTCATGTATGTACCATGTGGGTACAGGGCAACACAAATCAGACAAAGATGCTGTCAAATCTACCTCATTTCAGGTTGTTAATCATCACGTATCATCATACAAAAGGTCTTATAAACGAGTTTGTTTTGCTTAATGTAGAACTTTTGCCTCTCAGCCAGCTCTGATTGTTGTTCTCACACTAAATATAAGCATATATTTTGGCAGGGGTAAAGTTACCACCTTCCAAGTATCAAGAAACAAGAAACCTGCTGTTTTGAGCTGTCTCAGCTCCACCTGCAGTTCATTGCCTTCAGCTGTAAGCTTTTTTCCTAACTCTTCATTTGCAGAGAAAAAATATCTAGGTATACTTCAATCCTACCTACCACCTTTCTGCAGCTGTACATCTAGGAAAGAAATAGGTACTTAGAGTATCCTGAAAAATTAAATATTTCCAACAGAGGTTTGGGATTTTTTTTGCTAAGCACCACCACAAGCAGGGAGCACAACTACTAACAGCTCACAGCTCTGTGGCAGCCTCCATACCAGTCTGACCTGGCTTGTTTACCACCAGTATGCATTCCCAAGAGATGAACTGCTCCTCTAAGCCATAACAAGCAGCTAGCTATTTGGTTGCCACATCTTCCCTGCAAGCAAACCAAAAATACTATTAACTCTACATATAAGCCATTTGTCTCTACTTATCCTTTCCAGCATTATAGGACAGAAGTACTACACCTCTCCCAACAACTCTCAGATCATCACAGCACACTGAGGAAAAGAAGGGATTTCCCACACTCCATCATGGGAAACCAACTGGGTAGGAGATTTTCCCAGTGCATTTGCAACCCTTACTGTTTCATTCTAGCTATGTAAACAATAACTACAAAAGTTGTTATTTGGAGGGCAGAGGAAATAAACAAGTTGGCAGATCTATCTGAATTGCTTTCTGACTTCTTCTCAGGGAAGCAAAAAGACAACAAGCTCCAGCAGCATTAGAAAAGTACATCACAGCAAAAGAAAACATACTCTTCCTCACACACAAAAGTACACAAGCAGTTGCCACAGTGGATCCTTACAGAGTTCATCCTAAATAAATCAGAAATAGATGTTCATGGAGACAATAGAGGTACTCCACAAATCCTCTTGCATCGTTGACAAAAACTTGCTATTCATTCCTCTACAACACCAAAGTAGACCAGAACTCAACACAAAATAGGAATCAGAAACAGATTTAGCCAAGGATATCACACTTATTACATAAAATGCCTCTCACAAAATTGTTGACCAAGAGCAGTAGTCATGTAGAAGTCTTACATAAGTATTTGGAGTACTGCTCCTCAAATAGCTTAAAATTCTTAATAATAGGTATCAACAGCAAAGTATTAAGGACCATAGAATTTTTTTTAAGTTTCTTTAATGTTGGAAAAGACCTTTAAGATCATCCAACCATATAAAGAGAAGCATTAAATAATACCAAGTTGTTCTAATCATAAGCCCTCCTAACACCAGAGCAGCTAACACAAAGAAAAAAAGTTTGCTTTCTTAAGAAACAGTAAAGCAAACAGTTCTTTACAAGCCTCAGAAAACAAGCAGTACTTGCAGAGGGATAAAGCAGGAAAAAATAAACCACTAACCACAGACAAGTCCTGGTGGCTCACAATACTGTGCTGTTCCTGGGAGACTCTCTTTTTTTCAAATCAGAAACTTCCAGAACACAACTCCCACCTGGGGGAAACAGGGCTGTTCCTCCCACAGGCTGCATTAATACTCCTCAGAAGAGCTGCAGACCTGAGTGGCAGCCACTGCTGGCCTATAGAAACCCTGAAGAGCTAATTAGCACTGCTAATTATCACTGCATCAGCTGTGGTCCATCAGCACAGGTGGCCTCTTTTCCCAATCACCAGTAGTAAGCCACTAGGGAATTTCATTGCTCTCATGCACAATGGCCAGAGGGTACTGACAAGCAGCCTGCAGAGGGCAGCCTGGAGGCTGGACTGCAGGCCTTAGAATCTCCAAAGGAATTCAAACAAACAATATAGAGAAGGTGCTGGACAGGGAATGCTGGAGGCCCAACAAGGGAAAATGTGGAGTAGAGAAGGATTAGCCTTGTACTGAGGAAAGAGAGCCCTTACATGAGCAATACTTAAGGCTGGAACAGAACATTTTCACAGTAATATGATAAGACTAAAATGGAAATAGGCAAATAGGCCCCCACAGACTGGAACTACTGTCTAGTCACATGTGTCATAGTAATGTGCCAAGTGTCTGGCAGGTTCTATTTAAGAGACCGTTTGTTGAAATTTATCAATTAAGGGAGAAACAAACTTCTTCCTGAAAGCAGGTGTTCAAATATGACACTTCATGGAGTTACCAGTAAACACATAAATAGCACATTTTGAATATGGAAGAATAAGCAATGTTTAATTTCACAGTCCCAGTTCTGAACAAGAAATTACATAACTTCCTAAAACTTCTATTCCAATGGAATATCCTGAAAAACATAACATCAGTATATTGAGCACAACCTTAGTTTCTTTCAGAATTCAGAAGGCTTGTCAAAGTGGCTAAAGAGGCTGCTAGAGATGCAACATACACAATGTCACTTTCCCAGGGACATCAATGGCAGTTGTGTCCATTCGTAACATGTTTAATATTAAAAAAAAAAAAAGAAAAAAAAGCAACAAATAAATATCATGGGGGTTTCCTTGCTGCTGATTCTGGATGAAGAAAGGGTCTTTTTTTTTTTTTGTGCTCAAGTACCAAGAGTGGCAACTACACTATCTGTGCTGGAGACAGAGACTTTTTTTTGCTGAAAGCAAAAAATCCTCCTTCCTGAGGAGGATTTCAACAAAAGAAGATCTCTGACCTTCTCCTTTGGCTTAGCAGAGAGGTACCCAGACCTATTTAAGGTTTCTTTATTGGTTGGATATATATGTGGTATGGATAACCTGTGGAGATGCCCTTGGCCTTCAAAATTTTAATCCAAATTCCATTTTAATCCAATGATTCAGACCCATAGTATTGTAGTTTGAGTAATTTCTGATTTTAAAATGAACATCAAGTGTTCTTTTAAATTCCAACATTTAGCTGAAAAACTGGCCCAGCCTAGCATGTTGGCATTGGGATCTTGTTTCCCAAGGAGTTCAACAACTTCTGTGACAGGTACAGCTGTCACAGGCTAGGTACCCTACTGGAACAGGTTTGGAGTCTCTTTAGGAGTGTTAGACATGGATTTCTTTGATGATGCTGATATACAAAATTATTTGGTCATCTGGGGCTGAAGCATGTCCAATTCTTTAGTTGCAAAGGTGAGACCAATTTCTTGGGAAGTTTTGGTGTTTGTGAGATACACCTTAAAGCAAAAGAAATGTCAGCATCAGAAGAAGGTCAGCTTTGCTGAAATATGTAGGCCTTTTCCTCTAAACCATTTATATGCAGGAATATTGACTTTCCAAGCTGCCTTCTCTGCTTCTTAGAAAACTTGCCACTGTATCTCCAATTTAAAGGTATTATTGAGTTTCCTAAAAATACTGATGGGTACGTTGTAGTACCCAGGATTTGATTGTGGACATGTGGTTAGTAATGAGATTCTAATTAGATTTTTTATACTTAAGCCTGGTGTGAGAAGGGTCAGTCTCCTAATCGTGTTAGACTTTGAAGAGATTACAGGAGTAACTTTTTCTTCCTTACAGAGTCTGCACTAAGAACTGCCTCTCTTTAAGTAGCTTGTGATACTAAATGTACCTTGTTACATGTTGGCACATTGCTGTATCACACATACAAATGTATTCCTTTTGTAACCCCACAGCACTGAAGTACAGTATGAAAAAGGGCAGTCCACACATACTCCCACTAGAATAAACTCTTGGCATAATTATAAATGTCCAATTAAACAAGCACTGTGAATTCTAACTGGATTTATTCTCTCTGCAGCCTTCACTGACACCAGTGAATTAACATGAAAATAAGATAACCTCTAACTTCAGTCCCCAAGAAATTTTCCTCTGGCTTGCAATTTATGTGTAGGTAAGAAATAATAGTAAGGAGTATCCATCATATCTGCTGTTATTTTTGTTCTAACTTCATACAAAATGAGGGGTTTGGGAAAATCAGCACCACTCCTGGTATTAGAGGAAAGCTGAAGGGGAGGGGCAGTGCAGGGATATAAATCCATCACCTTAGAGGGCATGTGGTCTAACACTTAGGGCTTGCCATGCTCATCTCAGATACCCATTCTTCCTCCACCTCTTCTCCAACAAGTACTAGTCTGCAGCCATGAGACATATTTCTTTTAACTACATCTGTCTTAGGTTTCAACAGCACTGGAATTTATTTCTGCACATTAAAACCTGATGTGCTTTGGATCAAAGGATGTACTTTGAATTAATATCTTTACATCCGTGGGGGGGTCAAGGAGCCTTCGGAATAAAAGATCTCGACTGTTAAAGAACAGCTAGCTGTCCCCAAAGCTACCGCTATGGGCCGCCACTGTACCAAGGTACAGTCCGTGCAGGAAGCCAGAAGGAATTCTGTGCTTGAGAGGGCAGAAGATGCAAACACCAGACTCAGATGTAGCTGCAGCAGGATGCAGCCATACTGATTTTCAGACAGTGTTATGTACTCGCAGCACACATTCTGAAGTTGTATGGCCTGATTGTATAGATGCTGAGGTAAAACATTTCTGGTTCTATGTGATGGAGGTTTTATGTCAGTTTCCATTAATTACCGATGTAACAACTGGCAGAAAGAAGAAGGTAGATGGAGTGTTCTGTTCCCAAACACAATGAGTAAATCATGCCTATTTCATGGAGTTATTTTATAAATGGGAGGGAAAAAAAAGACATGCACCATTCTGGAATAGAACTGCTAAGCTTTGCTCACAGCAGATTCTTACACAGCTTTAGTGGGCACAAAACAGGGCATGGGGTTTAAACTGAATCCAGCCTCAGAGATGGGCTGGAGTAAAGCTCACCTGTGCTTTATTTTCAGTACCTTCATCTTGACTGACCTGGCCACGATTCAGTAAGCATCTTGGAGGTGTGCAACAGCTCTATAAATGCAAGCTGTTGGAAATGCTAACGAATGGAGCCCAGCCAAACACATTTCAACAAAAAACAGAGCTGAAGCCACCCCAACGAGAGCTGTGCTAGCTTAAAGCCCCTAAACAATCCAGAGGGCCACACTTCACTATTGTACAGTCTGTACAATACATACAGCCACTCTACAATAGTTACCAAGCTGCAGAGCCTCATGGCATCAGCTCTTGACAGCTATCTTGGGAGCCACATGAGATGGTGCAGCGAAAGAGAACCTCAGACGAAACCCTATGTAGAGACAAGTTAGGGACACCTCCCATTGCCACTCAGCACTAACCAGGTACACCTTTACTCTTGAACTGTCCTGCTTGATCAGCCTAGCACTCCTTTCTTGGCTCCAGTTTAGCCCATCACATGTAGGAAGCATACTAGCTGGCTAGCACATCCTGAAGTACTTGCTTGCCTCAGAAACTGACAGAAGAACATCAGGCCTGCCAGGAGTAAGCAGTGTCTGCCTGTCTGGCAGGTGCCTTCCCCAGCTAGAGGTACAGACATGCCTTTCTATGACACTTCCCAACAGCAAGAGGCTGCCTGCATTATTTTAAGAGCGGAGTGATAATTTTGGACAGACAATGCCAACGATAGAGACTCTGACTCCCTGCTGGCAGGGCACTTTCTGTTTAAGAGCTGCCTGAGCTTGGGGATTTAGTGTGACTCTGATGGGACATGGTCTTCAAAACCCCTTCACCTCCTAAACTGCACTGTAGTTCTCACTGCTGCTTCTGGTGTGGCAAATCCACAAGTACCTGTCCCTGGGGGAGAGCAGCATTTGGTATGTCAGCATCTGCCTAGGGACCTGGGGCAGTGACTGTGCAGGGGGATAATTACTCCAGAATGGAATGAAAACTTTGACCTCCAAAGCACAGCACGAGACAGTTTATCCCTTCCCCAGGGAACTGCTGAAGAAGCAAACATCATTATGGATGACGCAGATGAGAAAACAAGAAAGGGGAACAGGGGAGGTAGATGGAGGAGCTTGTGATTGTTTAAATGGAAGATTTTTAATTTATCATGCTTTATGTCCTATTAATGCATCTAGACTTCTAAGAACTACTGGTAGGTGAGCAGCATAAATAACTACCACTCAACATTAATTTTCAACTAGCCTGGGTAACTGGTGCGGCATTTTCGGAGCCTGGGCCCCAGCAGAGGCAGCACAGCGCCCTCTGGTGGGTACCAGCCGCCAAGGCAAGCGGCTCGGGCTGTGAAAGAGAGGGGAGCGAAAGTCAAACAGCCTTTGGATAGAAGTGTTCGGGAGCTGAAAGATAAACCCAAGTGACTCCTTTGTGCTACCGATGGATTTTGGGTTTTTTTAATAACTTATTAGTAAAATTATAGGAGATATTTAAGTGTAATTCTCATTACCAGTACACACATTGCTTAAATCAACTTCATCATATTGTAGTTTTAGCTGCAATGTTCTCTGTACCCCAGGGAGAGGAACAGACAACTGTTAGGCTCATAGAAGCCGACTCAAGTAGAAATTACCTTTTCCACTGATGTTTTCCTTACACAGTCCTTTCCACACTACTTTGCTTTTACTGACATGCACCCCTAGACTGTGCCTTGTAGCATCAGCCATGCTTCAGAGGGCCTTGCTTATATAAAATTGTCTTAAATAATTGGAGCCTATCAAATCCTTAGGGCCCAAACAATGCAGAATTACATTTCTTTAATCCACATTGCCTAGAATCACCTCTGCAAACCTAAACTGATGTCTCTGTAAGATCCACTGGGTTGGTTTGATGTCAAAAAAAGAATAAAGCCACAAACAGGTTACTTGGGTCAGGTAACAGAAGGCACTGAAATCTTTGTGTGAAGGGGAATTACACCATCCCAATGTCTACAATTTCATAAGGAAGAAGTGTATGTATTTCTTAGCATGTTTGTTAGGTTTTATTTGTTTAAGTCAGTATCTCACAGTTAGACCTACAAAAGTCTGAGCAATAAAGTTTTCAAACATTTTTATAATTCCTATGAAAGAATGCTTGCAGATAGGTGTTCACTGTCACAATTGACATGCTTTTGCATACTACTGCTTAGTTCTCCGAGATGCAAAAACGCTCTCTACACACAGCACATTACTTACAAATTGGCAGCCTTTATTCTTCCCGTTGGTTTTAAAATGCAGATTAAATAAATTTTGTTTTTCAAAACTAAAAAAAAAGCAGACTTCTGTTAAAAAAAAAAAAAACAAAAAACACACAAAAAAAAAACATTCAGCCAAGAGCCCATCTTGTTATCTGGCTGTTGTCTTGCAGGGATCTTGCACACACTAATGCCATACTGCTCCCGTCAGGTATGTCCTATTTCACAGACAGGACAAACTTAGGCTTTAATTATAAAAATCTTCTTAAAAAAGCATCTTCTTATTATGCTGTTATTATTCAAGACAGCATCTCACAGACGAATGGGTCATGCTGGTAGCAGTGAAACAACCAGGAGCAATTGGTTGAAGCAACCAATCCCCACCTTTCTTCCCACACTACTAGTAGATGTTATCTCACATGTGCTCCTCCCAGGGGATTGCTGCTTTCCCAAACAGCTGCAAGTCTGGAGGGGGTACCTGTTTGTGTGTTCCCAAGGTGCAGAGCGCTACCAGGCTCTTGAGTGCGGCAGGAGCTGCAGAACCAGGAGCCTTTACTCACTTAGGCACAGCACTGGGCTGCTTTGAAGGCTGAGCTGGCACCTCTGCCATGCAGTTCTTGTACCATGTGGATGAGCGCCAGTGCATCTCCACTAGCTCCCCCTCACACAGTGGGTCCCCCAGTGCCGAAGCTGGATGAGGGCAGCACTGCGCAGGGAAGGACAGACGGGGCAGCTCCCCTAGGTAACTCACACGGACAGAGATTTGCTTCAAAGTGTAGGCAACATTTTATTGAAAAAATACGAATGTTCTGTACATAAAGTACAACTTAATGGGCTGGATAAAATCTCCAGAGGCTTATTGGTTAATATAGGTCGTCTTCTCTTCTTTTTCCCCTAAGGGCATAAAGCACACAAAGAAGCAGCAGGTCCCCCTGTACTTGTGCACGTGCTATCCCATCGCTGTGCGTGCAGCGCAACGCCTGGTTCTACACAGAGGACTCCAACATGCTCAATGTACTTTGATGGATGGTCTGCAAGAAATTTAAAGCATGGAAGAACTGCACAGGACTGGTCCTTCAATCCACTGATGATTCCAAACTTATTGTGAAATCTCTGTTTATTCTAAACAGTCTGCAACTGCGTATCCAATATTTCTGACAAATAAATACAAAAATAAATAGGGATCTGGCCTCACAGAACCTCAAGTCTCAGAAGCAACACAACTTGTAGCAAGCTACATACATAATTTCAACTATATCAACATAATTTATTTAAATCTCTATCAATAAATGTATTAAAAGTATAAATTCTTGTCCAATACTGAGAGTTTAGTTCTGGAAATAAACCCAGAAAAGCAAAGCTTTTTCAGTCCTCTCTCACAATTTAGAGTGCTCTTACAAAATGCTTTATAGCTGAACTTCAGCAGAAACTAGCTGCTATATAACATAATACTATTCCCCCAAACCTAATATAAAAAGCTTTTAAAATCTTTTTACAGTAACTGGCTTTCATGTCCTAACTTTACATACAGTTACTAAAAATACTGCACATAGCAGTGCTGACTAAAAATGGGTTTAGTGTTTAAACTACATGCACAAATGCTGGAGTACCAAAGCAGAAACTGAATAACGTGACAGGTTCACAATTAATTTATGTTGGTAATTGGATGGTGTAACAATACTGCAATTCCGAAAGATATGTATGTTGCAAATGGAAAGATGATGAATAGGACTGGATGAGGAGAAAGTTAGGCAAAAAACCTTTTTTTCTTCTCCACTTAAAACTGGAATGTCTGTCACCACCAAGAAGGTAAACGTGGACCAGCGTTAGAAGCTTGTACTAAATCAGGAGTAAATGGTGATGACTTCCCGGCCGCCGCCTCTAACAAGCAATACTCTCTCCAGACCCTCCGTCAAGACTTCAAGAAACTCCATGTCTGTTGCAGTAAAGTCAAAGACAAAATAAACATCAAAACCAAAACACACAGCCATCAGCCTCTATTAGGTGTATGTGGCAAGGCTTTAGTAGCAGGGAGGCTGCAGGGGCATCCTCTGAGACAAGACCAAGGGCTGCCCCCACATCACACACAGCCAGCTTCATCTGGCTCCAGAATGAACCTGCCACTGCCCAAACTTGAGCCCATCAGGGATACTGGTGGCCCCAGGTTACACACACCCCCCCTCCAGGACCCTCTCCATGAACATTGAGTGTTTTTGGTCACAGTGGCTCACCCTCTCTAGAGAGGGGAAGGGAGGAGGAATAAGCATCCTCACCCATAACCTCACATTTAAAATCTCTCCTGAGCTGTAGAAACTGTGGCAAAAAAACCCTTATGCCAGGAGGAATATGGTTTTATCCTACCTTGGGTCAGCATACCAGCTGTTACTACTACTACCTGGATGTTGCAGAAAAAAATCCCTTGGTCTGGGATTTGTGACTTCTGTCATACATTTTTTGGACAGAGCATTGCACTTGGAACTAAACTCCCAAACTCTAATGTGTTAGCTATGCCTGAGATACATCCCCTCCTTCAGGGCTTCCTGCTCACTTGAGATCAGACACAGCACCAGCTGCTGGGAATGCCTCCTTAAACACCTGCTGCAGTCACTAATGAGAATCAAATTTAATAAATGAATAAAATCAAGAAATAACTTACATAAGATTAAATTCACACCTACAAGGCTTCCAGAGTAACCAGTGGTGACTTTTGCTTTCAGCAATTACTACATAACTGCAACAAGCTGGTACTCTGCACTCGGCAGACACTTTGTCCACCTTGACAGTGCTTGTAGCAAAATGAATTCAAAACCACAAATCAAAGAAAGATCCTCTATGTGGACCAGGCCTTGCCTGAAAGGATACAGTTTTCATCACCATCAGTGTTCTTTGGAGGACCAGGCATGTTGAGGAGAACAAGTCTGGCATCATGGGATCTATTTACGATAACTTCATTTAGCTTCACTGCTGTATGCATTCTTCGGACATTGGAGTGGTTCCTGTAGAAGAAACACATTCAGACTCTGTTAGAAACATACCTGTGGAAACTGATTAAAAAGGCCCTTAAAAGGATACCTTACAGATCCTAAATACCCTGTTACATGTCAACACAGTGAATTGTTTCCAAGTTCATGATGAAAATAGAAAAGAGACTTCACAGAGTTCTTCAGATACTGCTAGTCCACTGGTATTAAGATCCCTGGAGTCAAGTCTCCAGGTGGCAAAGTTATACTGCTCTTCAAGAATCATTTTATAAAAATTTAGTCTTAAAGAAATGGAAATCCATTTGCACAAGGGGACATGCTCTCTGAGTGACTGCAGTCTTCCCTTCAGGCTGCCCTCTCCAAATGCCCTCACCCCCAAGGCAGTGCAGACCACACATCTCTCTGGACTCAGTACTGGAAAACTTCCTCAGAGACCCATCAAAGCCAGGCAGGAGCCTGGCACCACAGTCCTCAGTCCACACTTCCCGTGAGCACACTTGTCCTTCTGTGTTGAACAGCAGTTGGCATCTCAGAGAAAGCCTCATTCCTACTGGTGGCAGGCTGGAGGTGTGCCTGGTTATGGGGCTTTGCTGGTGTATAGGGATTTTAGCCTTTCTTTCTGCTGGATGCTTATCAGCCTCTCTGGCTATTTACAAAAAACATCGGTTGTTGTTTTTTTAAATCTCAAATATGCTTTCAAATTTGAGTAGCCATTTGGATCAAAAGTTATGGGAGAGAAGGAAATAGATGCCGCATGATCTCCTAAACCTCTGCTCCTTAAGAATCCAGGCTAAGAGAGGCAAAAGGATTAATTAATCTGAATATATGTTATCACAAATAATGCAATTCATTCCGGAACAGAGCTGCAAGCTGTCCTTTGGGCATTTTGAGCCAGGGAATGTTTCCTTCCTACAGGAAATCAACCACTATTTTGGTAACGCAAAAGGAAAAACAATACAGAAATAGAGGCTTATCAAAGGGGGAATGTATTTGTAGCCTTGAAGGTTTTCCACATTTTTATTCTTTTTAGTATATTTAAAGCAAATATAAGAAGAAACAAATCAAATATGATTCTATAGTTCTGGTAATTCAGTTTTACATGTTATGACTGAAAGTAAGCTTGCTACTCTTCCAAATATTTAGGTTTGCAAAGAAGCATTTTATATAGATAGAAAACAGAAGATGCAACAGTAAGAGTAATGTTTATGATGCCAACAGCACAGTTTACCCACTGGGAAATACCTCTTGTTACTTCATGTTCTTATTTAATTTAGAGCAAGGACATCCTCTGTCTTCACCATATCAGCTTCAGAAAGCCAGAGACAACACAGAGGCCAGATTATATTTACACAAAGTGAAGAAGAAACCAGCACCAGGAACAATCAAATGTTATTAACAACATAGAGAGTTTTGGAAAAGGAATTTAAAACTAAATATTTGGTATTCTCTAAAGTGACATTTTAAGATGGCATCTCCCAGGTGATTTGAAGGTGTGAAGCTGTAAGAAAGGGTTTAATGTCCAGAAACTGACAGAAATAACATGGCAGCAGTGCCTTGGAACAAGACTTTCTCTACATGAGAAATGTTTTCCGTTCTTGTGTTGTACTCTGCTTAGGAAAATAGGTTCGGACCTATGTTTTCTATCCTGACTTAGCTCTTGTCAGGACAACTTTTGTGGTTTGTATGTGCTATTTATGATGATATTTAGCTCTCTTGAAAAACACTGCCAAGACTGCTCAACTCTTTCTTCCACAATAACATAGTTTTCCTGCTTTTTAATTAATAAAATTAATTCTTTCCTCTCAACCATCTTAATGTACTTCTAAGTTAAATAACAAACTTACAAGTTTCCCCACTCTCTGAAAGCATGGAAGAGGAAAAAGTACAGGTAGTTAACACCAAATTCAGCAGAATTTCTACAGTATGATTCAGCCTAAAACTGATTTCTCACCAATTTATTAGGAAGAAAATCTGGCACTTTGCCAAGTATGCATAACTGAGCAAGCTATCTGTGAAAGGTGTAATACACCAGAGATCACCAGAGATTGATATGTTTTTAGAAAAAGACAAAATAAAGCTTTACTTCTTGCTATTGAAGGGGCACACACATGGCAGTAGTATTGCTGTTGTTACATGTCAGTGCTCCTTCAACAACAATTCTGTCCTAGACGGTTTTATCATGTGCATATTCTACCCACAGTCATTCACCACCAACCACCTCCAGTGCTTCTTCCGTGCTGTGTCGAACATCTTCACTACAGGTCTCAAGGTTTACTGCACAAGTCTAACCCACAGACTAGGAGACAGAAGACACTAAAAGCACATCTGAAGTTTCAGGAGGTGCAAGCTATTGACTTAGACAAGACTTACGGCTTAATGCTGATGAGATCTCTGAAGCTTCCCACAGCGCTGCCTCGGTTCCGCTTCTCAGCATCACATTTCTCTTTTGTCCAGGTCATCTGGATGTTCTCAGGAACTGGGTCCCCCTCATCTTCTTCATCTGAATAGAGACTCTCCAGACGTGCTATTGAATGTCTGTCCTTTACCAGCTGAGCCTAGAGGGCACATGAATGTCAAGGTGAACTTAAGAGATTTTATTTTACATTCTCTGGTTCTGCTTAAGCAATGAAAGATTTTTTTTGTTGTGTTGTATCCTTTATTTTGTACAGCCAATTTAGCCTTTAGGACAGCTCTAACACCAAGCATTTGCCCTAGCCAATAATCTTACATACCAGACTGACTTTATAAACAGTTTTGATGTGTAAACTTCACAAAATTTGGACTAAGAGGCTTGTATCTATAAAAGAAAAAAAAAAAAAGACAGTCTAGCACACATCATTACAGAGTCTGAAACAATGGAAAGGTCTGACTCAAAACTGACAACAAAAAGAAGATGGATAAACACAGGTACAGGAACTGGATCATCTGCACTTTCCACAGCTACATATCTTAACAGTCCAAACTGGAATTAAATCTTTAGTAGGAAAATGGGATAAGCTGAAACAAACTCCAGACATCCCATATAAAGGAAAAACAAGGTCAAGAAAGGGTGGAGACTTAAATACTCAAGTCATGGAGTATCATTTACATTGCAAAGGGGAACACACTAATAATTTCTACCGTGCATTTACTGCCATCATTTCCCCCCAATACAGGCTATTCAGTAACTACAGGCAATGTTGGGAAATCAAAAAGCTTCACTAAAAATATTTCATTACATTTTTAGAACACAAGAGTTAAAGTTAAGCAGCAGCTACTAGAAGTCACTGTGCCACCCACGTCAGCAGCCCATAGCAATCAACCACAAATGACATACCTCTCTTTCCCTCTCTGTTTTTGTCAGTCTCATTTGTCTCAACATCTGAGATCTCTGTTCCATCATGAGAGTTCTCTCATAAGTATATGCTGAGATATCACTATTGTGCTGCAGAAATAAGAAAAAAAATACTGTGGTTGTAGTCAAGTCATAACCAAATACCACCCTTTGCATCATAAAGTGAAAAACAGGCTCAAATCCCTTACCATTTCCACCACTTCTACCTCTGCCTCTATTCGGAGTTGATAGAGGAAAGTAGCCAAGTCCTTCTTCATCTGGATGCTGTTATCATCCATCTGAGCTACAGTAAATATTCTCATTTTGCATTTCCTCCAAACCTGGTGAGGGAACAAACTCTCAGTATTTGAAGCAAGAATATTTTGCTCTACAAACCAGAAACTTCTTGATATATCCACTACAATTTATCAGTTAAAGGTTTTGCAACTGGATTGTTTCTTTAAACTAATGCACACAGAAGCAGGTGGGTGACAAACATGCTTTGGCCAGCTCCTTACCTTGTGCTGTTTGAGAAGAAAGGGAAGTAACATCAACATGCCTCCATCATGCACAATCCACCACACATCAATGTTGCCTTCATTGTAACGCTCATGGTTGCTGGGGTAAAAAGACACATTTTTGGGAACCAGGAGAGCCAGATGTGCTGCAGTTGTGCAGCGAACAGTACCTGCCAAACAGGAGAAGAACAAACATCATTTACAACTGTCTAACAATTATCTGTGGTTTAAACAAAAAACCACTAGAAGTTACTATTTGGGCAGGGGTCAGCAGAGTATGTAGAGCAAGGCTTGGCTCGGCAGGTCAAAGCTAAGATAAAGCAGACCTACAAGAACAGAAGCCCCATTTGATGTTTGAAGTAAAAGCAGCAATATTCAATGCTAAATATGAGGAGAAAGAATCTGCTCTGTTCTAATTGGACTGTGACCAGTAATGGGACCATAGGGGAAGGACAGGGATACAGGCAAGAACAGTGGCAGCTCCAGTAGTGAAGAGAGATGAACAGGTTAGGAAACAAATTATAGTTTGCCATAAAACCAGTAACTTTCTGGTCTGTAATTTTTTAAGCATTCATTAGGCAGATTAATTTGAGCTGCTAGATTAGTCTTTGAAGATCTTTCATAGGTCTTTGACCTAGAAGTGATAGTTCAAACATAATTTCTCACAAAAGTGCTTTATTTCACAATCAGTACTAGGCTAAAGACTAAAAACCTAAACCCATTTCAGCAAGGGTTCTGTTAAAATCTCATGTATACCACGTGTCTAATAAACCCACCTGTTTACAATGTGTGGCCACACAGAACCTTTAAAACTCACCTATAAAGGTCTTCCATGACCTTGGATCTTCACTTTGTCTCCAGCCATATGGCCATCCCAAAACTACGGTGTTATGTTTCATGCCACCTAGTCCACAGGACTGGATCAAGTGGGCAATTCCTTCTCGAACCTTATTGGCTACAACTACTTGACAAAATCCTTTCACCTTCTCAATGTCCATCATATTCTTAATAGTCTGCAAGACAAACAAGGAGAAACCTCACAAACAAATAACACCAAAGTGTTTTTCCAGAATGTGATTACTGTGTGAACTCCTGGTGCCTGTGTCCACAAATACACCACATTTCAAAGCCAAGGTCTGCTAATCTGCTTTACTAATAAAATAGAAAATGCCCACTAGCTAGCTGCATATAATACTTGTTTAGAACACACATAGTTCTCCCCCAGACATAATTATTTCTAACAGATTAAGACATGATGATGCGATACAGATGCAAGCAAGGATGTGATGTCATGGTTATGCAGTAAAAAAGATGAAATGATTTATTAACTAATTTCCAGGACCATCTGTTTAATGCTTTCTGTAATAAATCCATCACCACACTGAAAGAAACACAGCACATTTGCTAGGTTTGTAATAAATGACAGGTACTGAATCTTGCTCGGCATGTTCAGAACCCTGAGGAGTCCTCTTCCCTCCACTCATCAGCATACATCACTTCCACAGGCATTACTTCTCATACATGAAGACAGTTTAGGAAGCCAGGCCATTTGCACAAGGTGTGAAGACTGATCACAAGCACTGAGCAGCTGCAGTACCCTCCACCAGTCCTGTATTTCATGGCAGCTTCACCAACTGACCCGCTTTCACTCCGGAACAGCGAAACATTTGTTACCTGCCCATTCACCCCTTGTTACTTTCGCAATTTAAGACACTGACCTGTTCAGCTGCTTGAGCTTCTCCGTAAGTTTCCAAGAAATTCCCTTGGATCACTGATCCTATGATAGTCAAACCTTTGCCAGCTTTCAGCTGGGATGCAAATGTTAACAATCTAGGGTATTTTACATGCAAATCTTCATCAAGTTTCAGAAGCACCAGCAACTGAGGCCTAAAGAAAATAAAAAAGGAATGTATTTTTTACTAAGGCTTTAACAAATACAGTTCTAAAAAACTGCCTCTCTCATCACTTTGTGCTTGAATATTAACTGTGAAACAGCACATTCTTCCTATATCTCACACATTAGAGGGGGTTTAATTAATACTTTATTGATTCCAAACAGATTTGAAGCACTGAGGGAATTCTGCTGCTGCATTGTTTTGGCAGCTCCTAAGTACAGCATCTTGCTCGGAGTCCAGTTTAATTCCTTAAGTACATAGTCATGACAGTGCATTGTATTAGTCTAAATTGAGTACCTCCAGTTCTTGGTGTGTGGAGGGCCCTCCTCCAGCCTGAGCAAGGCGTATCTCGCTGCACTGAGGGACAGGCCTCGGATACCATCACCCCACTCCTTCTCCGCGCTGCCCAGGACACACAACAAACACCTTCATCAGCTTTTAATTGAACGCTAACAGTCATGCTATAGAGAATCGTTACCTTATAATTAACTGAATGTGATAAATACACAAGTAATGTATGCTATGTATCATGTGTTCACATGTGTGATGCCAGGTATCATGCATGAGAGAAATGCAAACATTTCAGTGCAATGTTTACCACAGCAGCACCATTCTGTGTTTAAATGTAATCCACACTCTGCTACAGAGAATGCTTCCCAAGCATAAGCAAATGCCAGGCATTTCAATACTTGATTTGTTAAAATTAAACAGCCATACTATAGACAGACTCCAGCAGATAATAACAATCCCAGGCAACCCAACCTGCAGATTAAGCTTTTCAAGGACAGTTCTGGATAGACCTTTGCACCAGATAAACTGGAACAGGATGGCTGCCTTCAGCTGTTCTGCACCTGAAGTAATTATGTGGGAGAGACAGCAGGATAGATTCCAAACAGGGACTATCTGCTTCCTGTGACTCTCAAGTTTCAAACACCTTTAGAGGCTTAACAATAAAGCGCTTCAGGGGTTTTTGTTTAACACTGACACAGTAAAAATAATGAAAAGAAAATTAACAAGTAGAGGAAACCCTCTCAGTCCTATCTCTGAACAGTGCCTTCTCCAAACATGAGGGCTAGAGATAATTCACAAAAGAGAGACCCGGTCTCCTTCCTACCTTTTTCTATCCACTTAATACTTACCCTTGGTATTCAATGTACTTGTAAATCATGCCTGCAATAAGCATTGCTACCAAAGCATAATACCAAGACGAAATGAACATCAGAGCCAGGCAAATACTCATGCCTAAAAATGAGAGGGCCCTAAAAGAAAAAGCAAAGATATTAGTAAGTAGTGGCCTATAAAAGCTTCAAAGCAAGCAGATCATTCTCTTGCTCTTTTTTCTTTAAATGGCCTGTTCTGAACTGGCAGTGAAATTAAAGCTTCCAGGGAATCTCCCCAGTCCCCAACAGTTTTAGTACCCACATTCTGGAATAAAACTCTCATGCCATTAAATATCTGGGTCTAGTCCACTGTGAATATTACATGGATGTACTCTGGTTTAGAACCAGAGAAACAAATGTGCCCACAACCTCAAGAGAGAGGTGGGTCCCAGCACCCTCCCCTGCTCACCAGTGATAGTATTTAAATCGAGGCCGCCAGTTGGGAGTTCGGAGCAGCGTTTGTACCGCACACGCGAGATTAACAAAGAGGTAGCACATCAAGAAAAACCTGCAGAGGTAAAAACATCACAAAACCTTTCAGGTGCACACATTTATAGCTTCTCACTCTTAACTATAATCACACAAATGATTTACAGTTAAAATGCAGCTACTCTGTCATATGTGACTATTTCTCTAATTTTTCTCAGCCTGAGTTATCAGTATAAAGCAGTTGGAATTTTTTTTAATTGGAACGAGTTAGGTCTATCCACAGAATCAACAGTATCTTTGTCCTGTGATAAATGCTTCCCAAAAGAAGTGGCCTATCTATATTAAAAACTTATTCACAGAATTCTCCAAAGCAGAAACAGAAATTTATATTCAGAATACAGAGAATTCACAGAAATGAAGTGTAACTCAGGTTCCACTCGTTTGTTTTACTTAAGACGGTTCTGAAAGACAATCAAATTAGCAAAATTCAAAGAGCATTGTGCTTGCCCTGCTGCCCTGTTTCTTACATTGAGAGAATTGGAGCCACCATGTCAAGAGAAGCAATGAGGATTCCCAGCTCAGCAATTAATGCTGTTAACAGAAGAGCCCACGTGGGTTCACCATTGGCTTTTCCATGACCAAAGACCTGAAGAAACAGAAGCATTAAGCAAATCTTCCAGATATTGCATAAGGTTATAATGATGAAATAAATACATTTATTATCATTCAAAGAACAAGAGTATTTTCATACATAATTTTTTTTCCCCTAGAGCATAGAGTAAAATAATTTTAAAGGCTTTCTGTAACACCTGAATTAGATGTTACACTTCTTAATAAAATTACCATATTATGTCTATTCAAAATCCTTAAAAAATATTCCTAGTTACTAAGAAAAGTTAGCAAACAGAGCATTAAAAAAAAAAATATTGACTGTCACGTCAACACTGGGCAAATTATGGAAAATTAATCTGATTCCCAAGTGCATAAAGTCAAAGAGCTGGGGAGTTATGAGGTACAGAATGCCTTTGGGGGGAGGTTGTTTGTTTTGCTTAACATCTACAAACCCAGAGGAAAGGAATGATGTTGTCCTTTGCTATGGCCTGCAGCAGGCGTGGGGCTCCCGTGAGGCTCTGCAACCCTGCCCCGCAGGTGGAGAAGAAGGATCCTATCACTATGACCCAGGGTGAGGGCCAGGAAAGAGTGCCCACCACCAAGTTCCTCTTCACGGCGTCGCCGTACCTGCAGAGAGGAGCAGTCAGATTCTACTTCTGGCAACACTGGTATCAGGTTTACAGACAGAAACATAACAATCTGAGGGCAGGGAGAACAAATGCCACTTTGCCCAGTTACAGGTGTCTAGTTGCTTTTCTATGTGAGAAAATAAGGAATGCTTTCAGGAATTACTTTTCCTATGAGCACCACAATGATCTATGTGACATACACATAAGTCAGGGAATGTACATTATACTGGTTGTTGACTTAGCCCTGTGGTCAGCAAGCACAAGAAAGATTAGAGCAACTTTTCAAGCTATCTGCTAACATCCTGTAAGCCGAAATCATGTCAGCTCTTTGGCAGACACTACTGATGCCACCAGTACTTCTATAAAAATCAGCAGCCATACCTCAGATGGCAAGGAAGCAAGAAAACAATTTGCCAATAGTAATTTGGCCAAACTCAGTAATTAACAAAAAGAGGATGACAAATGAGGAAAAAATAAGGTTCATCCAAAGAAGACAAAAAAACCCAAAACCAAACAAACAAAAAACAGACCTACAACAAAAGGCAAAGTACCCCTAGGAACTGGAAAGGGTAGATCAGTACAAAAGAAAATAGATTTGAAAAAAAAAAGATAAAAAAGAGGAGGCAATGAGACAGAACACACCTTCCTTACAAAGAAGAAAAGAGATAATTTAAGCAGTAAAACTTACTTGTCTCTCAGGACTACACCTTCTATGCATGCTCCAAATAATAATACACAACTGAAGTCTTGAGTAGAGTGTGCTAAGGAAACCAGATTTATTTAGACATTGCAGATACAACCACAGAAAATTTTGGGGGTAGTTCAGTATATGCCTTTGCCCTGTGACATTCATACTGCAGCATCACCATAAGCACAAGGTAAAGCTGGTGAGTAAATTAATGTCTCACTACTACCTTCCAACAGTAAAGTGAGAGTTATTAGAGTTATTCTAAGTTTCAATTTTAAAAAAAAAAAANGAGTAGAGTGTGCTAAGGAAACCAGATTTATTTAGACATTGCAGATACAACCACAGAAAATTTTGGGGGTAGTTCAGTATATGCCTTTGCCCTGTGACATTCATACTGCAGCATCACCATAAGCACAAGGTAAAGCTGGTGAGTAAATTAATGTCTCACTACTACCTTCCAACAGTAAAGTGAGAGTTATTAGAGTTATTCTAAGTTTCAATTTTAAAAAAAAAAAAGTTTTAAATGTTACAATACATGAGATAACTTCAACGGAAAATTTCATATGTAAATGGCAATTCCATCTGCTGGTATATAACAGAAATTGGTATTAAAATATCTTTTTTCTCTCTTGTGTCTGAAGATATTGTGAACACGGAACAAACCATCACCTCGCACTCTCCTTCGGGGGTCTCTGATGCCATTCTCCTCACTGGGAGTCTCTGAATACTGGGTTTGTTATTAAGATGCACCACTTCTGACTGGGGTTTGGGGATCTGGAATTCCACTGAAGTTTTTGATCTTGTGATTAAAGCCTAAACTCTATGCCTGAAATGCAATTGTAAAATACAGAAAGCAATGAAAAGGGAAAGATTGATCACTCCTAAAAATCATAGTGCAAGCCTTCCACTGGGTGGCGTGGGAATATCTACATATAAAGTTACCCACCATGAAATCAGTTCTGAGATGCAAACATTCTGACACAGAGCTGGGGGTCACATCTGTGTCCTGTTTTAGTATTATGTTGAAAGGATACAGGGTCAGTTCACAAAGCAACACCTTGGACAGGCTGCACTAAGACAGGACAAACTGGGACCTTGATTCACATCTTGGCTAGTTTGGGGGAAAAAAACCCAAAAACCAAAACAAAAATGTAACCCTAACAGCTAGGTGGAAAGACCTTGGCTTCACCTCTTCTCTACCAGAGGAGATCGAGACAGTCTTTCCTAAGCAAAGCTCCTGTGGTCCTAAGCTCTGGAGAGTTTAACTGCATACAAAACCCAGAAACTTAAACTGGACAGACACTGTTCCTCTGAACACACTCTCAGCACCTAGAAATCTGGCATGAGGAACATCTCTCCTGCAAACTTAGTGCTCCATTCTCCCCAGAACGGGGCAGGAAAGGAGACGTTCTCAGCTATGCTAAGCTCACTACTGAGCAGTCTTCACAACACTTCCACATGTGTCAGCTGGGGATATGTCTAAGAACTATGGAGTAGCATTCATTCATATGTCCTATAAGCTGACCTAAGATTATTTTGTTTCACTGACTTCAAAATAAATACATAAATTCATTGGTAGCAGTGAGCAGTTGACTCTACACATGAGTATTCCCCACCTAGTCCCCCGACAGAAAAGACACTTCAGGAGCATCCAATCTATTTCCTAACTCCAGTGTCTCTCCATTTGAAATGTTGAAGAAAGCCTACGCTCCTTTATGTCACTCAAATTTGTTTTGTTTTCGTAAATAATTGCCATTTTTTATTTCTCCCATTTAAAGCCTTCCCTTATCTTAATAATTCACTACATCCTAAAAAAAAAATATTTTTTTATATACATATATACACACACATACCTGTATCCCACCAGCCTGAAAAGCTACAGAACACTGCATAGCAAAGGAAAGCAAAGGAAATGCAAAAGCACAAAACAAAAGAATCCAACACAAAAAGGGGGATGGAAAATAAAAGGATGATGGAAAACAAAAGGATAAAGATTCTGATGCTTTCAGTTCAAGGACTGGTTAGGTGTTTTCTACTGACCAATCACACACCGATATTTGTGCTACCTCAAAGCAGTTCCACAAAGCAGATACACAGTCATTCACCTAAATCACCTGCAACATGCCAGGACTCTACTTATTTTAAAAGGATACAGACTAGTGAAGTGGTAACAATAGCAAGAATTGTTCCAACAGGAATGGATTTCTGTGCATCTTTGAGGTCCCCTGACCTGTTTGAACCAGCCATGATACCTGAAAACACATACTGGATGTAAGCTCCCAGGAGAGAAGAAAGCTCAGAGACCCAAGATGCCCCTCATTCCAGTATTCCCACCTGTCACTGAAGGGAAGAAGATGCCAACCAGCACCATGAATGAAGTAGATATATCTGAAAGCACATATAGATGAAGGTTGTTCTTCTGGCCTGCTATATCCACAGATGGGTGATGTGCTTTCTCCAGTATCTCTCCTTTCTCCAAATAATTGCTCCATAAGTTGTCTTCAGTGTTATTGCCACACCACAGAAAATAAAAGCATGTTTCAGTTCAAACCTGTTCTCATTCTAATGGGTCTACAACTGAAGATTACAAATGCAGTTCAGTCATCAACACAAATTAAGACACATATCAGCTACATAAAGAAAATTTATATTGCATACTTTCAAGGAAAATCTGTAACAAAACCAATAAATATGTATTGATAGACTATAGAAGTCTATGCACTTTTAGCCCTAGAAGAATGTTACATTCAGTAATATTAAACTTCATATCTATTTTAACCCCAGGAAATACACTGAATATTTTTAAGGAATCACCATACCCACACACAGTAGCTCAGAGAATCCAAAGCAGCAATACTGACCAGACTTCTGGATACAAAGAGATGTATTCTTTAGGCAGTGGAAGAATAACAGAACTATACAAGTGGCATTTGAAATTTCACTAGTAAACTGTTTTAGAAAGTAGACTCCTAGTTTCTGTGAAAAACAGGAACTTTAGACAAAGCAGCGGATCTCTGGAGTTCAATAACGAACACTTTTTAATGATGTATTAGTCATGAGTGGGCAAATAAGAAGNCAATACATGAGATAACTTCAACGGAAAATTTCATATGTAAATGGCAATTCCATCTGCTGGTATATAACAGAAATTGGTATTAAAATATCTTTTTTCTCTCTTGTGTCTGAAGATATTGTGAACACGGAACAAACCATCACCTCGCACTCTCCTTCGGGGGTCTCTGATGCCATTCTCCTCACTGGGAGTCTCTGAATACTGGGTTTGTTATTAAGATGCACCACTTCTGACTGGGGTTTGGGGATCTGGAATTCCACTGAAGTTTTTGATCTTGTGATTAAAGCCTAAACTCTATGCCTGAAATGCAATTGTAAAATACAGAAAGCAATGAAAAGGGAAAGATTGATCACTCCTAAAAATCATAGTGCAAGCCTTCCACTGGGTGGCGTGGGAATATCTACATATAAAGTTACCCACCATGAAATCAGTTCTGAGATGCAAACATTCTGACACAGAGCTGGGGGTCACATCTGTGTCCTGTTTTAGTATTATGTTGAAAGGATACAGGGTCAGTTCACAAAGCAACACCTTGGACAGGCTGCACTAAGACAGGACAAACTGGGACCTTGATTCACATCTTGGCTAGTTTGGGGGAAAAAAACCCAAAAACCAAAACAAAAATGTAACCCTAACAGCTAGGTGGAAAGACCTTGGCTTCACCTCTTCTCTACCAGAGGAGATCGAGACAGTCTTTCCTAAGCAAAGCTCCTGTGGTCCTAAGCTCTGGAGAGTTTAACTGCATACAAAACCCAGAAACTTAAACTGGACAGACACTGTTCCTCTGAACACACTCTCAGCACCTAGAAATCTGGCATGAGGAACATCTCTCCTGCAAACTTAGTGCTCCATTCTCCCCAGAACGGGGCAGGAAAGGAGACGTTCTCAGCTATGCTAAGCTCACTACTGAGCAGTCTTCACAACACTTCCACATGTGTCAGCTGGGGATATGTCTAAGAACTATGGAGTAGCATTCATTCATATGTCCTATAAGCTGACCTAAGATTATTTTGTTTCACTGACTTCAAAATAAATACATAAATTCATTGGTAGCAGTGAGCAGTTGACTCTACACATGAGTATTCCCCACCTAGTCCCCCGACAGAAAAGACACTTCAGGAGCATCCAATCTATTTCCTAACTCCAGTGTCTCTCCATTTGAAATGTTGAAGAAAGCCTACGCTCCTTTATGTCACTCAAATTTGTTTTGTTTTCGTAAATAATTGCCATTTTTTATTTCTCCCATTTAAAGCCTTCCCTTATCTTAATAATTCACTACATCCTAAAAAAAAAATATTTTTTTATATACATATATACACACACATACCTGTATCCCACCAGCCTGAAAAGCTACAGAACACTGCATAGCAAAGGAAAGCAAAGGAAATGCAAAAGCACAAAACAAAAGAATCCAACACAAAAAGGGGGATGGAAAATAAAAGGATGATGGAAAACAAAAGGATAAAGATTCTGATGCTTTCAGTTCAAGGACTGGTTAGGTGTTTTCTACTGACCAATCACACACCGATATTTGTGCTACCTCAAAGCAGTTCCACAAAGCAGATACACAGTCATTCACCTAAATCACCTGCAACATGCCAGGACTCTACTTATTTTAAAAGGATACAGACTAGTGAAGTGGTAACAATAGCAAGAATTGTTCCAACAGGAATGGATTTCTGTGCATCTTTGAGGTCCCCTGACCTGTTTGAACCAGCCATGATACCTGAAAACACATACTGGATGTAAGCTCCCAGGAGAGAAGAAAGCTCAGAGACCCAAGATGCCCCTCATTCCAGTATTCCCACCTGTCACTGAAGGGAAGAAGATGCCAACCAGCACCATGAATGAAGTAGATATATCTGAAAGCACATATAGATGAAGGTTGTTCTTCTGGCCTGCTATATCCACAGATGGGTGATGTGCTTTCTCCAGTATCTCTCCTTTCTCCAAATAATTGCTCCATAAGTTGTCTTCAGTGTTATTGCCACACCACAGAAAATAAAAGCATGTTTCAGTTCAAACCTGTTCTCATTCTAATGGGTCTACAACTGAAGATTACAAATGCAGTTCAGTCATCAACACAAATTAAGACACATATCAGCTACATAAAGAAAATTTATATTGCATACTTTCAAGGAAAATCTGTAACAAAACCAATAAATATGTATTGATAGACTATAGAAGTCTATGCACTTTTAGCCCTAGAAGAATGTTACATTCAGTAATATTAAACTTCATATCTATTTTAACCCCAGGAAATACACTGAATATTTTTAAGGAATCACCATACCCACACACAGTAGCTCAGAGAATCCAAAGCAGCAATACTGACCAGACTTCTGGATACAAAGAGATGTATTCTTTAGGCAGTGGAAGAATAACAGAACTATACAAGTGGCATTTGAAATTTCACTAGTAAACTGTTTTAGAAAGTAGACTCCTAGTTTCTGTGAAAAACAGGAACTTTAGACAAAGCAGCGGATCTCTGGAGTTCAATAACGAACACTTTTTAATGATGTATTAGTCATGAGTGGGCAAATAAGAAGGTACAACTATCTAGGTGTCTAGGTGATCCTGCTCTGGCATGGGAATTGGACTAGATGATCTTCTAGGTCCCTTCCAATCCCTAACATTCTGTGATTCCGTGACTATATTTATACTCTTATCTTCCAGAACATCATCTGTTAATATCTTAACCTGTTAAGATCTCCTTAAAATGCAGTCACAGCTACACAGAGTTCTGAAAAATTTTAACAACTTACTCCTGTTAGTGTAGCTTATGATTAGAGCTGACTTAGTGCTGAAATTAAGATGCACAAGGCACACTTAATCAGTTTGACAGCAGACAAGTACTGCATCAGGACAAAAGTGTTATCTACTCTTTTTAAAGATAAGATTTGTTTTTCTTTATTTAAGATAATTTTCTTCACTGTAATTACATTTATTCAGTCTTAAGCGTCAGGGTTCAGGCCATTCCAGCTATTCAGCATGCCTACTCTTAAAGAGAAAGAAATTGTTCTAGAATACCTTTTAAAATGCCACTAGCAGCTCCTGGAATTCCTGCTATCTCAGAGACATTGTTCATTAGGAAATACTCATCACAGTGCTCAGTGGTTAAGTTTGTAGTGTGGCAGAAGAGCTCCCAAAGCTTAGAGGCCACAGTAATGTTATCCTTAACTATGGTTTTGGCACAGACATCAAACTGATCTCTTGACAAAGTCCTGTTGCCCAACATGCAAATCCTGGAAGTGAAACATAAAAACCAGTGTTACTAAATGGCACTGGGAAAGCAAAATGTGCCCTTCCCCATGATTCATACAATGGGAACTTCCAGTTGCTCTAGTCTGCTGTATAGATCCTTCAAATAGATGGTGGTAGCAGGACAAAGACTGTATCTGTTTCCTTTGAGTGTCAGAAGTATAAAGCTATTTTTCCAACAGGTTTGGGAGAGGTATGAAAAGGTACATTAGTGTGATTTATTATGGTACATTTGCCTTAAACAAGCAAAGGAAAAAATAAATAGGCCTTTTTTTTTTTTTTCCTTCAGTTAAACAGAACTACTGAAGTGGAAGAGATATGAAGAATACTAACATTCCAATTACTACATATTTAGAATACGTATGGATATTTGGAATTGCATTATCCCAGCTTTTGTATATTAGCACTCAAATGACCCTTGACATTTTAGCTTCAGAATCAGGAACACGCATTTCAATCACAATAAGCAAATGTCCTTCTTGTCAGAAGAGACTATGCATAATTACTAAAATCCTCCAGTGCCTGTTGTGTTTCACCCAACCACAAACACAGTTTATTCCAGCACTGAAAACTTTAATCCACTTCTTCAAACATTGCTCCACATGACATGGTGATATAACACTTTGCTGCATTAAAAGTTCATTCAGCTTCTCCTGCTAGTGCCAGAAAACACAGAAAATAAAAGTTTATCCACTTCATTGTTTCACAGCTCTCATCAATCACTAAAGCCAGGGAAATGGAAGAGACAGGGCTGTTTTTGTTGGGTTTGAAGGCCTATGAGCTGTAATTTTAGAGAAACCTTCCCTCTCAAAATTAAAAATAAATACAATATCTAGTTACTTCAGCAAAAGAAAAAGGAATACAGCCCAAGGAGGAAAGATAGGGAGAATGTTCAGGAACAATCCAAAAGATAATGAGGGGGTGGTAGAGACACTTTTATTTTTTACTGCTGTAGACCTGCCACTGTTGTAAAACCTAATCATTAGGCCCTAAATACCTGAAGAGAGCACTTGAGGGTTTCAAATGCTTAGTTATGGTCACAGCATTTTAAGCTGTGAATTCTTGGCAGATTCAATTCCTCTATTTCCATTTCATTCATCTCCAGCCAGCAGTATCAGGAAATAGTGTTTGCATTTCTGTTGAAACACGTGCATTCACATCACTGCTGCTTCAGCTCTGAGTTTAAGAAACTGCATTACATGTGTAACTGCCAACGNCTACATATTTAGAATACGTATGGATATTTGGAATTGCATTATCCCAGCTTTTGTATATTAGCACTCAAATGACCCTTGACATTTTAGCTTCAGAATCAGGAACACGCATTTCAATCACAATAAGCAAATGTCCTTCTTGTCAGAAGAGACTATGCATAATTACTAAAATCCTCCAGTGCCTGTTGTGTTTCACCCAACCACAAACACAGTTTATTCCAGCACTGAAAACTTTAATCCACTTCTTCAAACATTGCTCCACATGACATGGTGATATAACACTTTGCTGCATTAAAAGTTCATTCAGCTTCTCCTGCTAGTGCCAGAAAACACAGAAAATAAAAGTTTATCCACTTCATTGTTTCACAGCTCTCATCAATCACTAAAGCCAGGGAAATGGAAGAGACAGGGCTGTTTTTGTTGGGTTTGAAGGCCTATGAGCTGTAATTTTAGAGAAACCTTCCCTCTCAAAATTAAAAATAAATACAATATCTAGTTACTTCAGCAAAAGAAAAAGGAATACAGCCCAAGGAGGAAAGATAGGGAGAATGTTCAGGAACAATCCAAAAGATAATGAGGGGGTGGTAGAGACACTTTTATTTTTTACTGCTGTAGACCTGCCACTGTTGTAAAACCTAATCATTAGGCCCTAAATACCTGAAGAGAGCACTTGAGGGTTTCAAATGCTTAGTTATGGTCACAGCATTTTAAGCTGTGAATTCTTGGCAGATTCAATTCCTCTATTTCCATTTCATTCATCTCCAGCCAGCAGTATCAGGAAATAGTGTTTGCATTTCTGTTGAAACACGTGCATTCACATCACTGCTGCTTCAGCTCTGAGTTTAAGAAACTGCATTACATGTGTAACTGCCAACGTGCCAAGGAACACGAGCTGTGTTCAGAGGAGGGATACACAGAGGGCAGACTAAGCTGCTTTTGGACCAAGGGGAAGTTTTGCTGGAGCTTCAGCATGGACCTACCATCTCAGCTTCCACACCTGAAGAGATGCCCTGTTTCTCAGGGAGCAGCTGCATCACATCACCACAGCTTCCAGCCTGACTGGCCTGGGGAAAACAGACCTGCCAAACTGCTTCCTGCTGACTGCCATAAACAACCCAGCACAATTCCTGCTAAAAAGTTAACTCAGCAGCCACAGGCTAAGATACTGCATTGTCTCTGTAGGAAGCAGAGAAGTGTCAACATCCATCAATCTGTACATGTGCCACAAACTGGTTGTAGAATGCAATAATGCACTCATTTTAGCCTAAGAAACTTCTAGAGAAGAAGATCATTCCATGATCTCTGCATGCAGAATATTAACATTGTCACCATAGACAGCAAAAAAATACACCAATCTGAAGTAATTCACATAAGAGGTAGCTATGACAATGTATTAGGCACAAGTTTTAAGTAAATTCCACTGAATCCCACCTTCCAGACCTATAGGCAAAGCTATACCCCATCCAGAAGCAGTACTCACGGAAATTCAGGTGGGTCAAAGATGGACTTGATAGCTCCAGCATAAATGGACAGTATGGATATTACTACACAGGCCAAGAAGAGGGAAGCAAATTTGTTAACATATTTCACACCTACGAAGACCACCACTGCCATTAGGATGAGGAATACAGTTCCATACACCCTCATGTTGTTCAGCATCGCACTGGATGCATCATGGGCACCAGATGGATGAAAAATTGCTGCTTGTGGCACAATATATGTCTGAAACAAGAAAAAAAAGCAAGCTGAAGGAAGACAGAACAGAACTCCATCTATATTACTGTAGTGATCTTGTATCTATACTGGAAATTTCAATCACCTTCCAGATTGTAACATGCTGTTCACCAAGAATCTTCTGTTATAGGAAAAGTCAAGGGATAATGGCCCATTTTATTGCAATAGTACAACTGAGCCAACTTCATCAATGATGAGCATGTGTCTTCAAAGAAGTCACACTTTCCTCTGGGTTTTCAGAAGAGTTTCCATTCTGGATACCCACAGAATGTGTGTCTTCCAAATGGAAGCATAACTGGTACAGAATTGGGCACCAAGAAACTAGAGACAAACGGGTACAAACACAGGGTGAGAGCACCTGGGGATTTTGTCTATGCTATTTCTCTTAAAAACAGGACTACTCCAGAACTACTCACCAGCAAAATCTCAATGGCACCAAGGATATACATGGCTCCTGCAAATGTTGTTCCCAAATAAAAACAGAGCCCTACAGCTCCACCAAACTCAGGACCTAATGACCTGGAGATCATGAAATAAGAGCCACCAGCTATGAAACAAGAAAATGAGAGTGAAATTATGATTTATTATTGTAAATTGTAAAATATTTACAAGAATACAGCAAAATTTTACACTCTATCTGCTCTTTTGGGGGTTCAACTGAAATACCTTTTTATTACAACAGAACTAAAACCAAATTAATCTTTAGACTAATTTATGCTGCAAAAAAACACTAGGTATGAATTCAGTCTTAGTATCCTGTCATAAGCAAATGCATCTGGAATAAAAAGCACATTAACAGCTTGCAACAACTTAAAAAAAAGCCAACAAAAAACCCACCAAAAACAGCACAAAAAACCACAACAACAAACAAAAAACACAACAAAACACACAAAACACAAATGAGAAGCTTGCTAACTACACTTACCTGGAACAACACCATTTGTGGCAATAGCACTCATTGATATGGTTGTCAGCATAGTCTGGGTAATAAAAAAAGGAAAAGGAAGCAATTGTGTCAACAACATTTTAAAAAACATAACTTATTTCTTGATAAAGCTGCCACTTCATATAGTATACAATACTATCTACTCTGCCTTGACAGGTCATTATCTGAAAGAAAACAAGGGCAGCAGGAATTTAATGATTAAGCTGTTGAGAATTTTGCTTGAGAGATGAGCATTGCTTTATCAGGCCAAACAAGGAGTGTCTGCAGACAAAACAAGATGAAAGAACACAGGTGTCCCTCCCTCTGCACAGCTGAAATTCTAGCAAAGGCTAGCCCAGCAAAGCAGGCAGCCATGACCTGGGTCAGGCACAGCAAACAGCTGTTTGCTGGACAAACACCAGTTTTCAGACCGTATCTACACCACATACAGCTTGCCAGTTTAGAAATAATAGAAAACAAACCCACAAACAACTGAACACCAAACACAGACAAAAAACCCCACACAAACAAACAAACACCCTCCAACAAAATCAAACACAAACCAAAATAACAAACTAAAGAAACCCTATAAACAAACACACACACCACACTTTAAAAAGGTAAAAAACAAATCACATGGCAACATACATAGCAGATGTGTCTGGCATAAATCTGGCTTTTCTTTACACATGCATCTAAAATGCAGCCTCTCCACGTTTCTCAATAGTTTCACAGGGGTTATGTCATGCATTATTTTACTTCTTACTTACACAACAGCAGCAGAGTAACACAATCAGGAAGGACTGAAGAACTCCAGCCATTCCCACCATCCAAGTCAGCCGAAGGAAGAGAATAACCCCAAAGATGTTCTGCATGCATGGTAAATACACCCCCATCAGGGTGCCCATGCTGGGTGACTGAAAAAAAATAGTTCATTGTCATTCATTAATTGAAATTATTCAAATCACAGATAACTAAAACTGCTAATACTTTAGGTTATCTAATGGCAGAAATCTAGGAAACATAAGGTAGAGAAACACAAACATTATTGTGCTGGACTTCCACAAAACATGAAGCTAACACCTAACACCAAAACAAATTTCTGGATAAAATACTGACCTTATCACATCTTCACATTTGAAGTAACTATACTCAGCACTTAACACCAATTCCTGACAACGTACATGCATTTGTTTTATTGTAGAACCACAGAGCTTCTATCATTAAATCAGATGAGTGCTGCAGACCCCAGGTAAGATGGACTCTACTGCACAGTCCCCAGAGTTTACAGATTGGTTTCAAACAAAACATGCTTTTGTGATGTTGCAACTAGAAAAGATTTGGAAGCAAGCTGGAGCCATACATAATGCATTTTCTTCCACTTTATACATTCCATTTAAAACTAGTGATTCCAAACTTTTCTGGTTTAATGTTAGCAGTTACTTTTGACTGAGAAAATGGTATGTGACTTCACAGGAACTACACATGACTGCCATTCAACACAGTGTCCTGTAGAATTCTCCTTTCCCCAAACAGCTGTTGTCAGAGGATACAATGACATTAAAATTCCACTGATGTTTATTTCAAGACATAGAAAAGTTTTCCCTCCACTGGCACACCTGGCACTTAGCAGCATTTCAGTGTCCCAAAACTCCACAGTTTCCTGACAAGACATTTCACTGTTTCTGTGTTCTGAGGTTTTATTTTGCATTTTACATCATACAGAATGCTAAAAAAATAGTGTGTGGGGGGGATAGTGTACCTTCTGAAAGGCTAATCCCTTTTCACACTTCTTTCTATAAATAAAGCTGAATTCCAAAATATGTTAGACAGCATTTAAGAACATTAAAAATTTATGAACAATAATTTAAATGAGGACATTAGAGGCGACAACACACTCTCAAAATTGAGTCCTTGTAACACTAACTAAATGGAAAAATAAATGCACCCCTATAGATAAATCAGTCATCCATCAGAAGCAACAGTACTGAAGAAAAGCATATCACCCTTAAAGTGAAAAATTGGCTGTCAAAAACTTTGTTCTTCCCTTGTCTTCACTGAAAAAGTTGTTACCTAAGGTTAATCAAAAGGGTATTTTTATTACACAAAGCAAAAGCCTAGAAAAATCATATGGTTATATCATCACCAGGCGAAAACAAGCAAGCTGGGAATCAAAATCAAAACTTCCTCCTCTGCACCAAGAATCTCCCCTGCCAGAGATGACAGAAAACGTTGCCTATGAACATGAAATGTCAGGAATCACTGAATGACTTTTTTTTAAGTCAACTTTGAATATCTTGTGTGACTAAGGCTAAATGAGACCACCCAGACACACCACACACACTTCAATTTGGGTGAAGCTCCTGAAGTGGGAAACAGAGCCACGTGCTGACAGTTTGCAATAGACTTCTCACAAGCCCTACCAGCACAGGGCCAGAGAGCTGTCACTCAGCTGTTTCAATGCCACAGCACAAAAATAAAATCCCTAAAATGTCACCTGCCATTTGCACAAAAAGCCCATCCTATAGAACTAACCTGATCAGCTTTGTGACAAGATAATGCACAAGGTACAAGAGGAATTGTTTGCCTTCTGACACTAACAGAAAAGACACTTGTAGGTAAGTACCCTGATGGGGGTACGGTCAGGATTTAACAAGTTGTTCTAATGCTACAGCAGAGGAGGATCTTCTCAGGGACTCAAGTTTACCTGTTTCCTCAAGAGAGCACAGATTACATAGTTTTCATTTAAGCACTGATTCACATTGTCTTCAACTGCGTAAACATCCACTGAGAAAGAACACAATATCACTGCCAGAGCAGATTCTGCCCTCCAGAAGTGCTTCGTGTTGTCACATCAATATTCTCTTTGCCTCTCTTAAAGACACATTCCACATAATTTTATCATCTATCAGACTACTCATGTCCCTCACAGTATCTCTGAACCCAGCAACCAGAATCAAGTAAATTGATCAGATATGTGGATTTTCTCAAAACTGGCATCTGGCAGAAGCAAAACAGCTCAGTCTATTTCTCCTATGCAGAAGCAAGTGGAACACAGTTATTATATATTCTATACAACAGTTTTCCAAGCACTATCAAAGCAGGTGAGTTTTCAGCCTGCCCTTTCTACATTTCCCAACATTGGCTTCCTTAGAATAAGAATTCACCTTAGCTCAGCTCTTTTGCCCTCAGTGGTTCCGGCAGCTTTGCTCTTCTGTTCGTCATCTTCTCTCCCTTCCTCTTAAGTGGCCTCTTATTCATATCAAGTTACCACTAACTTCAGCCACAGAGGAAAAGAAATTGTGCATTAGCCGTCTAGTTAAGAGTCTACTGCAGAGCAGAGCAGCCAAGGAGATGCCTAAGTGTCTGTGCACAGGCAAAACACAAGCCATGGGATTCCTAAGTGTACTTGAGGTCTAAGATGTTACTATGACTTTTCTTACCCTGTGCAATAAAAAGTACTGGTATGAAAGATTGATTCACAAATATCACTAGAAGCAGTGTGTTCACAGCAGTATTTAACACCAGTAATCTGCAGTGACTTCACTGTTTTTTACAGCATCAGTAAGTGATACTAAACCAGTGTTGAGGTCTTAACAAAATGCAACCTGCAATAGGAAGGGGATTATGTTCAGTCTCAAGGGCTACCAAGTGAAAACAATAAAACACCCTGTGCTGCATAACAGAAATAATCACAAACCCACGCTGAAGAATGCTGTGTCAGATCAACCAAGAGACAGAAAGCTCTCAAAAACAGTCTCCATTTCAGTGATGCAGATGATGTTTCTGTTCACTCTAATCAGCTGCAGACACATAATTGATACAAATATTGATCTGAGTCTGAAGGACACTTTCCATTGTGCCAGCATAATGGGTTATCAAAGCACTTGGCTGCAGGGCTCAGGGACACTGATGAGTAACGACAGCTCCTGCGGTTGCTCTGCAGCACGAGGACGGACAGCAGCACAGACATGAACTGCCTTATTAAAGTTACATCAAATACAATAGTTAAGTTTTTCCATCATGAGAAGGGTGTAATTATTTTTATAGTACCTCATCTAGTAAGTGCTTTAACAAGACGAGTGAAAAGATATAGTGCAACCCAATTTCTACCCTATTACATGGAATAGTGTCAATGTTAACTAATATGTATCTAAAATGGAATGCTACTATGGAAAATATGCATCAGTAATGATGAAACAGGGTGATATGTTCATATTAAGCTATTTTCCACTGAAGTTGTCCTGATCCTCATTTCCACACACACTGCAGCAATTATTCCAAGAGATTAGAAGGGGAATAGTCACATTATGCTTTTTCCACAGCTTGTGGCAAAATTCAGGACTCTTTTGGTCTTGTCACTGTAAAAGCAGGCAGTGACAACAACGATCTCCAGAAGCTAAACCACATCATTCTCTACTCCTTTAAGTTTAAACCTGGGAAGAGAGATCTCATTTTTCTGATACTGCCTGAGACTCAGACATTCCACATGCACACAACTGCCCTGTCTTTTGGGGGTTTTGTGCCTGTGCTATTAATTGGTTTGGGTTTCTTGTGGCTTCTTTTTTGGTTGGGTTTTATTTTGTATTTGAATAAATATGATTCAGCAGGCAGGGGTGTGCTAGGTCACAAAAGGGTATGATAGAACCTTCTTATATTGTACAAGATGTTCAAAATTTGATATTGCTTAAGGCAAGAGAGGGAGAAGAAATTCAATCTACAGTTATGATATTGCATCTGATGCAATTTATTCCAGAGTCAGACATACTGGGCAAAGAGTCACCTAAGGAAACTGCACTGTTTACATAGAAAATATGAAGATATTAACACAGCAGGATATATTGTCACTTTTGGAATAGCTACCCAACCCGTGCCTCAAAAAACATCTGAGAAGCCTGCAAACACACATTTTTGGCACATGGGAAAGCATAATTCAGGACAACCCAAGTATTAAACCCAACTCTATTCTACCACAGGAGCACAGTCTTAACAACAGTCTTTTCTTCTACAGCAGTAAACAGCTTGAAAATACACAAGTGTTTACATGAATCATACCTAGATGTAGAAATCCTAACATCAAACCTTGCAAATTACCAGGGACTTAAAAATGACTTCTCAGTTTCCTGTTACTTGCCCCACTTTTGGGCCACTCCACCTATGGAGCTATACTGTACCAACTTTAAACTTTAAACTTCTCACAACTCTTTTTCTAACAGGGATTTAAATGACTCACTTTCAAGTCAGACTGCATCTTACCCTAGTATTCTGGTCAGGCAATTAGTAAGGAAATTAACAGCAAAACTGATCAGAACTCTCTTAAAGCAGTAAGGATTGCACCCATTGTTCCCCCTTCAATCTATCTCTAAGGTAACAGTTAATCTGCTTGTGATAGGGAGAGGCTGGAAATTATGCAATAACACCATATAAACAGCACAAGCTTGACATTATTCCCACCAAAAGCATGGTAAAATAGAGGGGCAGCTCACATTTCATATTAGTAATGCAAAGGTACAAATCTTTGTACAGACTCAGCAATTAGTTAACATCAAGCACCACACAAAAGAAATTCACAGTTAAGATGTTTAAATGACATTTTTAATGCAAGTTGATAGCACCAGAACGCAGCCACGGCACCCAGACAACCTTTGCTCAGTCTTGTAATGATATCATATTAACAACAGTATTACAGCACTTCAGTGCATGAGGTCTCAGATAAAATTGACTTTTAAGCTTCATGTTGGCTAAACAGCTTATTACAAAACTGTGCAGAGTAAGGAACTGGAGTGTAAGGGAGCTGGGAACGTGGCCTTCAGCATGGGACAACGTGCATTCTCCTTGGGAACAACATGCTGGTTTTCAACATTATCACTTCCATCTCTTTCTGAAACGATAGGGCAGTACTGTCTGTAGATCTGCAGAATTCAAGTGCTACCTCAGCTTTTTGGAAAGCATTCTTTTGATAAAATTTGCAAGCAACCTGACAGGCCTACAACTGCCATAAAATGCAAACCATTATCACTTGAGGGTTTATCTCTAACTGAAACACTTGCTTGACTGCCAGAGCACCAAGAACAGTTAGAACATAGTCCTCATGATAAAAATCTAACTACCAACAATCAAACCCCACCTTCTACCTAGTTATTACAAGGCCAGTCCAAATGGGCTAACCATCCAAATAAGGCAGAATTCATCTGCCTAAGTGCCTAACACCATAATGACACTTGGGCTGCCTCAGGGTGTCCAATCTGGCCACCACCCACCACTCTAGAAGGGTGTTGTCTCCTCCACATCTTGTGTCACACCTACCAGGCTTGTAGAAATGTGTCAGATACTGCAGGGCAGCTAAAACTGCACTAGGGAAAATCTGTGAGTTTGTTTTGTTGTTTGTTCTGTTATTTGCTTGATTCTCACTAAAAGCCCATGCTCCTTATCTACATCCATGCCAAGTGTATGTCACTGCCCTAGTGCACAGTGCTTCACCACGACATCTGCCCCAGCTCTTCGCTAACATCCCGATACCTGCAGACTTCTACGTTATTTCTTTGCAACACTGTCACAGTTAAAGCAGAAATAAGTCCAGCCCCCAAAATCAAAATCATAGGGAATCATTCCATTCATCAGCCAGCCAAGGAGAGAATTTTTACTTACTTTTGATACTTTCTTCTTCGAGCCATCAGTACTTTCTGCTTCTTCATGTTCCTTAACACCTTGGGTAAGATTTGTGTAGTTGACCAACTTGCCAAGCAGAGATGACACTTTTGGTCGTATATCAAGTTCTTCCTGTGGAAGACAATTAGTCAACTTCTGCAATTCAAAGCATTTATGAAGAGTGGCTGGGGTCCTGCCTTCCTTGGCAACCTTGAGTCTGCCAGGGAATGAAAGAATATTTAATTGTGCCTGAACCACTGATGAGAGGAGGGCAACTCTGACAAGAAAAGGTTATACCAACAGATATGCACTGGATGCAGTTTCTTCCTTATGCACAGAAAAGGTGAATTGCAGCAATAAAGAAGTCTGAGCCTTGGGACTCCAAGAAAATAAACTTGTACCTTGCTTGTATCTCTGATGTCAGTTACATCAACAGATAGATTTCTAAAAGGGTTGAGTTGCCAAACAAATCAGAGATTCACTGATTAAACTCTAGTCACTGCACATACTCTCTGATAATTCTATTACATTCTTCAAGCTATGTCATCTAATTCATGTGGATCTAGATAAAAATCCCCAAAGCCTTACATGGCTAAGTGCACAGTAAGTAATGCACAGTCAAGAGCAACAACTCTCTACACAGGATATAAAACCCAATTAAGAAAGATTTCACTGTCTGGACTTTTATCATCTCTTCAGCTTTCATCAGAAACAGTTTCTGGAAGGATCAGTAGCATTACATGCTTTGTACCTGACACAGAAACTGACCCCAAGATGCCATGAGCCAAACACTGTGTTACTTACTCCTTCCTCTAATCTGATCTCATGTTCACATCTTTTAACAACCCTGTAATTCCCTACAGAAATAAGTTGAGGCAACAGATGCTTCCTGTTCAGCTGAGCAGTGTGGCCTTTGGGATGCTCCTCCCTCTCTTCAGTACCACAGAAAGAGCCTGCAGCCCTGCTGTGGTACTTCTATGAAAAAGGCAGACGTGTGACTAGGAGCAGCCACACCACAAGTGGTCAACTCTCCATGACCTACAAGTGAGTTTATCCTGATAACAGACTTCTCATGCCTTGGAGGGACAAGACACCACAGCTGGGAGCATGCTTCAAAGTCTTAGAGCTCAAGCACACTGCCTGCAAACAAAGGCATAGCATTTCCACAGTCAGCTCCTATCTAGCAGCAGGTTGGTTAGACTTGCCCAGGCCCTATGCCAAACAGCTGAACTTTACAGGCACCAACCTGGCAGGGTGTGGAGCCAGCTCAGGCTGCCCCACACCGAG
>VYZU01008581.1:40622-53357 GCA_013401355.1 Ceyx cyanopectus
AAAAAAAAAGAAAAAAAAAAGAAAGAAAAAAAACCAGGTTTTGGTAAGAGCAGAAAGACAGATATCCCAAGGAAACTTTGTAACCTTGACAAAAAAAAACATATAGAATAAACTGTTTTGGTGAATTAAATGTTTCTTTATAAAAAATCTAAATTTTGCAACATTATCAATTATCAGCAGTGTTACTCTCAAGGTAGAGGTGGTTTTTTTTTTCTATTTCTACTCTGTTTTCATTAAAATATAATAAAAGGTCACCCCAAAGTAAATTTCCAAGTAGGGTAACAGCTTCAAAACCATTTGCACCTTCATTTCTAACTTTCCCTTTTATAACTTTGCCTTATATAGAACACTGACAAGTAACAAAACAGCTCTTGTGCACTTCAAAATCATTACTGATGAGAAGAGCAACCTCTCAACAGTGTGTCCAACCAGATTGGGTAGATTTAGTAAGACTGGACAATTCAAAGACTAGATTCTGCTGTTACAATATCAACCAAAGCCCCCACACAACCATTTTTGGTCGGTTGTGTTTTTTTGTCATTTAGTTTCTCTACAATACCCATTAATCCAAGACATCAAAAGTGCTCATCTGATGATGCCTTTACCCATATGAAGGGTTGAATATTGAGACTGTGCAATCTTCAGACTCCCCTTATACTTCTAGGTTAAAGCTGAACATGAGGCACGGTAAAAGAAAGCATTCNTAAAAGGGTTGAGTTGCCAAACAAATCAGAGATTCACTGATTAAACTCTAGTCACTGCACATACTCTCTGATAATTCTATTACATTCTTCAAGCTATGTCATCTAATTCATGTGGATCTAGATAAAAATCCCCAAAGCCTTACATGGCTAAGTGCACAGTAAGTAATGCACAGTCAAGAGCAACAACTCTCTACACAGGATATAAAACCCAATTAAGAAAGATTTCACTGTCTGGACTTTTATCATCTCTTCAGCTTTCATCAGAAACAGTTTCTGGAAGGATCAGTAGCATTACATGCTTTGTACCTGACACAGAAACTGACCCCAAGATGCCATGAGCCAAACACTGTGTTACTTACTCCTTCCTCTAATCTGATCTCATGTTCACATCTTTTAACAACCCTGTAATTCCCTACAGAAATAAGTTGAGGCAACAGATGCTTCCTGTTCAGCTGAGCAGTGTGGCCTTTGGGATGCTCCTCCCTCTCTTCAGTACCACAGAAAGAGCCTGCAGCCCTGCTGTGGTACTTCTATGAAAAAGGCAGACGTGTGACTAGGAGCAGCCACACCACAAGTGGTCAACTCTCCATGACCTACAAGTGAGTTTATCCTGATAACAGACTTCTCATGCCTTGGAGGGACAAGACACCACAGCTGGGAGCATGCTTCAAAGTCTTAGAGCTCAAGCACACTGCCTGCAAACAAAGGCATAGCATTTCCACAGTCAGCTCCTNCAGAAAGAGCCTGCAGCCCTGCTGTGGTACTTCTATGAAAAAGGCAGACGTGTGACTAGGAGCAGCCACACCACAAGTGGTCAACTCTCCATGACCTACAAGTGAGTTTATCCTGATAACAGACTTCTCATGCCTTGGAGGGACAAGACACCACAGCTGGGAGCATGCTTCAAAGTCTTAGAGCTCAAGCACACTGCCTGCAAACAAAGGCATAGCATTTCCACAGTCAGCTCCTATCTAGCAGCAGGTTGGTTAGACTTGCCCAGGCCCTATGCCAAACAGCTGAACTTTACAGGCACCAACCTGGCAGGGTGTGGAGCCAGCTCAGGCTGCCCCACACCGAGTTCCCAGAACAGAAAACAGGGAGTACATGTTGTCAGTCTTGCTGGGAAGCTGTAACGCAGAAGCCCAGCTGGAAAGCAGTTGCAGAGCCATACAAAGACTCTGCACCACTCCCCAGTATCTGAGCTGCTGAATACATTTGTTAGAAACTTGGATTTAGGGAACAATGACATATTGGCATTTAATTAATTACCAGGGAGGTGAGGATGTGAAGTAGGATTCTACTGTACTTGGTGTGACTTCACCTGGCCTCCTGCATGAGAACCTGGTCCTCTTTACTTCCACATGGCAACAGTCACACCTCTCTACCCCACAGTCCTGAGTGGTCATAATATCAGAGTGTTTCCATCACACAGGGTATCTCTGCCTATGGCACCTCGGGTGACAGGTGGGGCACCCACAGAAAGGCAGATGAGGGAGAAACCTCATATTCTGTATTACTGACATGCTGCAGCTGTAGCACAGGATACCCAGGCTAATAGCAGCACCCGAGTTTAGGCACTCTCCAACAGAATAACATAGCCCTTCTGAACACAGTAAATCCTACTCATTTTCCACACTGATCAGCCTACAGTGCCACAGCTTTATTTAAATTGCTCAGGTCTCCTCTGGTACCCTTAAATTTCACTGCTTTGTAGACATGCCCTAAACACACCCATGGTTTTTAGATTGGTCATGAAGGGCAAGTTAGGTACTAACCCACTGCCTGGAACTCTGCAATGTTCCATCTTCCAATGAACACAGTGTGCTGGATCCATCCCACCTTGGAAGACCACAAATGACATTGGAAGTATGAAAAACAGTTAGAAATTACCTCAAACAAGGCCAGATTTCTGTCATAGTAATCGCCTCCCTTGGCAGCTTCTGAATTGTTCAGGAAAGGACTGTTTTCTTTATGGTTGCCATGACCTGCAAAGAAAAAAAAAAANCATTTGCACCTTCATTTCTAACTTTCCCTTTTATAACTTTGCCTTATATAGAACACTGACAAGTAACAAAACAGCTCTTGTGCACTTCAAAATCATTACTGATGAGAAGAGCAACCTCTCAACAGTGTGTCCAACCAGATTGGGTAGATTTAGTAAGACTGGACAATTCAAAGACTAGATTCTGCTGTTACAATATCAACCAAAGCCCCCACACAACCATTTTTGGTCGGTTGTGTTTTTTTGTCATTTAGTTTCTCTACAATACCCATTAATCCAAGACATCAAAAGTGCTCATCTGATGATGCCTTTACCCATATGAAGGGTTGAATATTGAGACTGTGCAATCTTCAGACTCCCCTTATACTTCTAGGTTAAAGCTGAACATGAGGCACGGTAAAAGAAAGCATTCACACATGCAAAAAAGCCCACAATGCTTCCAATTAAAATGGAAGGTCAGTAGAGCTTTGTGCAGAAGCAGTAAGTTTTTGTTTCCTTTTTTAAAATAAATAAATAAACAAAAAGGTAAGGTCTTTGGAGAAAAAAAAAAAAATAGATTCCAGTATTCATAAGTTCTCAACTTGTGGCTCCCCATTACACTCTGCTTGACAAACAAAAATTCCTTTATTGCCTATAACTCCTCACCCCCTGCTATTTCAGCCAATACAAACTAAAGACATTTCCAAGAATATCTCCTTAAGAAAGGATCAATCCAAAGAATACTTCTTTTCTATTTAAAAAAAAAAGTAACCACTAAAGAAATTGAAAATGAAAGAAACATCTNTATCTAGCAGCAGGTTGGTTAGACTTGCCCAGGCCCTATGCCAAACAGCTGAACTTTACAGGCACCAACCTGGCAGGGTGTGGAGCCAGCTCAGGCTGCCCCACACCGAGTTCCCAGAACAGAAAACAGGGAGTACATGTTGTCAGTCTTGCTGGGAAGCTGTAACGCAGAAGCCCAGCTGGAAAGCAGTTGCAGAGCCATACAAAGACTCTGCACCACTCCCCAGTATCTGAGCTGCTGAATACATTTGTTAGAAACTTGGATTTAGGGAACAATGACATATTGGCATTTAATTAATTACCAGGGAGGTGAGGATGTGAAGTAGGATTCTACTGTACTTGGTGTGACTTCACCTGGCCTCCTGCATGAGAACCTGGTCCTCTTTACTTCCACATGGCAACAGTCACACCTCTCTACCCCACAGTCCTGAGTGGTCATAATATCAGAGTGTTTCCATCACACAGGGTATCTCTGCCTATGGCACCTCGGGTGACAGGTGGGGCACCCACAGAAAGGCAGATGAGGGAGAAACCTCATATTCTGTATTACTGACATGCTGCAGCTGTAGCACAGGATACCCAGGCTAATAGCAGCACCCGAGTTTAGGCACTCTCCAACAGAATAACATAGCCCTTCTGAACACAGTAAATCCTACTCATTTTCCACACTGATCAGCCTACAGTGCCACAGCTTTATTTAAATTGCTCAGGTCTCCTCTGGTACCCTTAAATTTCACTGCTTTGTAGACATGCCCTAAACACACCCATGGTTTTTAGATTGGTCATGAAGGGCAAGTTAGGTACTAACCCACTGCCTGGAACTCTGCAATGTTCCATCTTCCAATGAACACAGTGTGCTGGATCCATCCCACCTTGGAAGACCACAAATGACATTGGAAGTATGAAAAACAGTTAGAAATTACCTCAAACAAGGCCAGATTTCTGTCATAGTAATCGCCTCCCTTGGCAGCTTCTGAATTGTTCAGGAAAGGACTGTTTTCTTTATGGTTGCCATGACCTGCAAAAAAAAAAAAAAAAGAAAAAAAAAAGAAAGAAAAAAAACCAGGTTTTGGTAAGAGCAGAAAGACAGATATCCCAAGGAAACTTTGTAACCTTGACAAAAAAAAACATATAGAATAAACTGTTTTGGTGAATTAAATGTTTCTTTATAAAAAATCTAAATTTTGCAACATTATCAATTATCAGCAGTGTTACTCTCAAGGTAGAGGTGGTTTTTTTTTTCTATTTCTACTCTGTTTTCATTAAAATATAATAAAAGGTCACCCCAAAGTAAATTTCCAAGTAGGGTAACAGCTTCAAAACCATTTGCACCTTCATTTCTAACTTTCCCTTTTATAACTTTGCCTTATATAGAACACTGACAAGTAACAAAACAGCTCTTGTGCACTTCAAAATCATTACTGATGAGAAGAGCAACCTCTCAACAGTGTGTCCAACCAGATTGGGTAGATTTAGTAAGACTGGACAATTCAAAGACTAGATTCTGCTGTTACAATATCAACCAAAGCCCCCACACAACCATTTTTGGTCGGTTGTGTTTTTTTGTCATTTAGTTTCTCTACAATACCCATTAATCCAAGACATCAAAAGTGCTCATCTGACGATGCCTTTACCCATATGAAGGGTTGAATATTGAGACTGTGCAATCTTCAGACTCCCCTTATACTTCTAGGTTAAAGCTGAACATGAGGCACGGTAAAAGAAAGCATTCACACATGCAAAAAAGCCCACAATGCTTCCAATTAAAATGGAAGGTCAGTAGAGCTTTGTGCAGAAGCAGTAAGTTTTTGTTTCCTTTTTTAAAATAAATAAATAAATAAAAAGGTAAGGTCTTTGGAGAAAAAAAAAAAAATAGATTCCAGTATTCATAAGTTCTCAACTTGTGGCTCCCCATTACACTCTGCTTGACAAACAAAAATTCCTTTATTGCCTATAACTCCTCACCCCCTGCTATTTCAGCCAATACAAACTAAAGACATTTCCAAGAATATCTCCTTAAGAAAGGATCAATCCAAAGAATACTTCTTTTCTATTTAAAAAAAAAAGTAACCACTAAAGAAATTGAAAATGAAAGAAACATCTTATCTCAAATGAAAATACTGCTAGTTAAAGAATATTGTACAGTGAAAACATAAAAATTAGGAGATTAAACAGATAGATTTTTTTGGTGTGTATTTGCAATAATGAAGGTAATGAAGTCAACATAACTACACTCATTTCTTTGAATGTAATTCAAGAGAAAACATCTCTACATTTTGAAATCTTAACTTACAAAATGAATCTTAGAGGCCAACAGAAGGCTGCTCCCCTACACAGAGTGACCACACTGTTAGAAAACTAATTGCTACAGCAAAAAAACTATGAGAAAGTTCAGTACTGTTCTTACTGCGAAGAAGGGATGTATGGACAGATGTACAATTTGCTAGACATTGCTCACAGATGCTTTCAACAAAACTCATGAAAATCACATCTTTTTAAGCTTCTGGAAGTATGCAGCTGACCAAGTATGTCTGTAGATTTCAATCTGCTGTGTTTACATACCTACTGTTTTTCTCACAGCTCTGACAGCTAACACCAAAACAAGAATTAGCAGCTGCCTTGCACAAGCAGCTCACCTTATTTGCTGATCTCACCTGCGTGTAACAGATGTTCACATTGCTGTTCATTGTAGCAGTCTTTGCTTGGCTAGACAAACACCACCAGTAAGCTTAGCAACAGAGCATCAAAATAGTTCATCAACTCCTGCAAAGGCAACATTTACTAAAAAAAATCTGCAAAGATGACTTTCTTCTTGTTGGTTCTGTCCATCCTGGCAGGAGGAGCATCCGTGAGCCATTCTGCTGCAATGCCCACTGTAAGCAGTGCTGCAGGCTGCTCTGTTCTACTGCAGTGGAAGCACATCTGCCATTTTTGCTGAGGAAATGGAATTATCTGCCAAATAGGTTTTAGTCAATAACCTGGACACAAGTGTAAATGACAGTGACAAGATGAACAGAAACAATGGCCAATTGATTCTTCAAGACTTGAGTCCTTGCAGTACCTTCTTTTCATTACACTTGCCAAACACAGCAAGGTCGTAAGTAACTTGGGGTTTTTTTCTCATTTCCTATATACTAGCTTTGGTAACTTACTATTCAAAAAAATCAAACCAACTTAAAAAAACCCTATATATAATTCACAGACTGATTTTCCAATCATTTCTTTGCTTTCTTACTTTTCCTTATTCTTCTATCAGGAACCTCACCTTACAGATGCAGCACACCACTGTCTCAAAAAAGTTTAATGGGTCTTCACTTACTTGCAACGCTTACAGAAACTCAACCTTCTCCTGGAGAAAATCACACTGCTGCCAAGATAATGTAAACATTCAATCTCAGATTTTTATGTAAGATGGCAATTGTTTTGCTCCTTCAGAACACCAAGCCTCTCATTACATCATCAGTATAACCCATCCTTAGCTTAGAAAGATTGCTTCATACTATCTCTCTGAGCCTCACAAAGACTAGGGACTCAAGATGCATCTTCATGTTCAGTGACATTACTTCTCAGATCTATCTCCATTTTACCATCAGTAATTTTTCCACAATTGGTCTTTTCAGAAGTTCTCCCTCTCTCTCTCTCTCTGTCTCTCTAAAAGAGCTTCCAGCTCCTCTCTCATTATCAATCTGCATTTTCAAGTATCACCCAGTTCTCTCCCATTAGACTGCCTCTGAAGTTGACTCCTTTGTGTGCTTGCTTTACATCTGTCTGCACACAGGAAGCCCCAACAAAGCAAACCAAATGGGAAAAAAAAAAACCAACAAAACAAAAACAACAAAACAACAGTAGAACTAGTGATTGCAAATAGACAACTGTTTTTCTAATTGCTAGGGTTCATTTTTCTCTCAGTGGAAAAGTTCATATGGTAGAGGAACACATCTGGCTTTTAACACATTCATAGCACTAGCTCCACACCTGAAAGTATACACAGACTATGAACTACTGCAGACAAAGGTGAACTTCCCAACTGCATCATTCTACTAATAGTCACCATCACCACAGTTGCACATTTGGTGCAATCCCTACTTTTCAGACATGTCCTAAATGACAGTATCTTAACGTTCATGTTGTTTCCTCTCCATATTCTGTTTCCAATTTAATGAGTAAAACCTAGGGCAGATGATCATTTCCTCAACAAGAACCACAAGAATACTTCAATGAAGCAGAACAGTATGTAATACTTACTGCAATAAAATATTTGTTTACTATATTCCATCTGTCAACGAGCAATAGCAGCAGCTTCAAAGAGACTTACTTGCATGGGAAGAGCTTGTTATCTCCATCAGTTTTGGAAGAGAGCGGAGGTGACCTCGGAAAGCCACTCCGTGGAATTCCTGCCCCAGCTTCATGTGAGGACAGTTTACATTCTGAAGCATGAAGTCTCCTGGGCAAGGCCCATCTTGTGCCATGCGTACAGTTTTCCTCATTCTTAGTTAGCAAGTCTTTGGTCTTGGACAGGAGCTATGTGGTGTTAGTTTTCATCATGCAAGACTTTTGCAAGGAACATTTCTTAAAGAGGGAGCTATTTACTCTGCAACAGAGAATAATTTATTTGCCTTAGTGCCTAACAAATCTCCATTTTTGAGGCAGGCAAGCTACAGTCCAAGTAGGTTAATATTTCCTCTTCACTTGTTTCATTGCTTTGTTCAAGGCATTTTATTTCTGAATGCTACCCGTTCTCTTCCAAACCAAATTATTCTGTTTGCAGCCACCATTACAATTATACAGTTTATCTAAATATCTCTACCATAGTTCCCTGAACTTTTTATAACTCCCTACTCAGGTATGGACACAAGTCTGCAGAACAGCGTTTGACATTGTGTGGATCACCCGAGTTCCATAAAACATCAAAGATGATCCATGGAACAAAACCTAAAAATCCTAAATATGCATACTCCCATACCAGCAAACACACAAGCCTAGAAGACAGAATAAAAGCAATAAATGGATCTCCAAAATTCTGCCTTTTATCTCATTGCCAAGAAAAAACACAGTCGGAAAACTGCAGCGGATATTTTACTGACTGGTTTTGTTTTTTTTCTCCAAAGTGTTTATGTTGTCCTTACTTAAAAAGATAGAAAGAAAGAAAAAAAAAAAAAAGATGATGATAAAGAACATGAAGGACAGTGTTCACATTTCTGCTTTCGTCTGCAAGGGGATTAGGTGAGAGAGTTTCATTTCTTGAGCATGCCAAGTGCAAGTCTTTTGTGCAAGCCATTGTGTTTTCATTAGTAACTGAGTGATGAAAAAACAGAGTTTAGAGAGAATTACAGACAACACATATGAAAATAACTATAAAACAGACAGATTAGTGAGGATAAATGAAAGGTGAACAATTAGGCACAGTGAGACTATTGTGAAGAAAGACCAGGAAGCTTCACAGTGACAAAGTGTCTACTCAGACTATCACCCCTCTGAAAAAGTGACAGAGGGGGTTGCATAACTTAACCTGTTGAGGTTTTAATCTCCTCTTTTGTCAGTGTCTTAGTTCCCTTAAAGAAAACCACCACTCCTCCACGTCATCATGTTCAGTTAAATAAGTGGAAATTATTACATCTTAAAACAACTACAGATTATTTGGGCACAACTAACCCAGAGACACTCACGTTGTTCTTACAGAGGCTCCATTTACCTGACAGGCTATGGCTTGCTGAAGGCATGATGCACATGGACTAGCTTAAGTCCAGCCAGAACAGGTAACAGCAGAAGTGAAAAATACCATCATGCCACTTAAGCTGCAGTAAGGTTAAAACATATTAAAAAAAAAATAAAATTCCAACTGGGGTGAACCTTGATAACAAAAGTGGCTTTTACCACTTTGCTTTTACAAGCATATGTATAAGCTAATTAAATGTAAGATGGCAGAGGCACGTACATCATGCTCATGGTATTTCTAGAGGGATTCACCAACTCTCAAGACATGCTTTGCTAGTCTGGAAAGCTGGACAAAGCTCCAGATACAGCTGTGACTGGTGACAATGGCATGCAGAGTTGCCAGAATCCTCCCTGCCTAAAACATCAAAAGCTAAATCTTAACTGAGGGGCTACGTTTCTTCAAAGAATTTTAGTGAGAATCAGAGTACAAATCAGTCAGAACTGAAATATCTGACAAAGAATGAAGACTGTTGGTTTATTTTTCCTCTTTATAAGTGACAAACAACTGATATTTACTAGAAAACCAGCCAAAAGGACAGCCCAGAGCTCCTCCCATCAATGGAATTTAATTTCTGGAGCACTCTAAGAGTGAATATTCCACTTGTAATTCTACTATGTATGTGCAGACTCTTTTGTGTACACCACTCTAACAAAAACCTAATTAAAATGAAACAGATTGTATATTAGCTAACATTTTTTCCTGACATTCAGACACTATTTCACCAGAATCACTGGCCACAAAGCCTGTAATAGCTAGGCACATAAAAAGAACTATTTTCACACAAAGAGAACATTATTTAATTGTAGATTTTTATTTTTTTTTAATCATTTCCATCAATAAGTAACACTGGAATCTAAAATTAGAAATTAGAGCTGATACCAATGGTGTGGGCTTCCTTTAACCTACCTTCAGCTATCTAAACAGCAAGAAGTTCTGGTCAACAAAACAGGTAATCTCACTTCATTAGCTGATCCCTGGAATGTCTCTCTTATACATAAATCTTGCCATTCTACAACTTTTTTTAGGATCTAAAGAAAGCCTAAATTAATTTTAAAATCCCCTAATTTATAGATGGTTTACAGTATGCAAAATTTATCCCACTTTAGAAAACAAGTTAGTTCTGTTCCAGTTTATGCTTTTCCAGATTTTCATGTGTCGATCTTGCATAAATTTCTACACAACTGGTATTTAAAACAGAATTCAGTTTGATTTTTTGACCAAAAAAACAAAACAGGCTTGCTACACTTACTGTTCATTCTCACAAGACCTGGAGGCAAATGAATATATCCAAGACAGCTATTATACACCAAAAAAACCCAAAAACAAAACAAAAACAAAGCAGCAAACAAACAAAAAACAGTAGGAGGAGCAAGGGGATTGCTGCAAATAGGAATTATTTTAATGTATAATTTTTCTTCGTTGCATAATCTGGTAATTTTGTTAGTCACAAGATTATTTTGAAGATACTTGTTCACAGCCTTAAGGCTAAAGTTTTTATATGAAAAGGTGCCCCATGTCCATTTTTATTAAACTTGGGGCTTTTGGCTTGCTTCTACAAAAGAAAATGTTTTAACACAATTCTTGAGAAAGCACTCCAGGTGTTAACAATGATGTTACTTTCCCAAGCACTTGTATTGGGATAAAACTTGGATCCCTCCAAAAGGCTGTGCTATGTTCAGACAGCATCCTTCTCATTGTCCACTAGCAGCAAAGTTTTGCAGAACTAAGTATTGCTGAAAAACAGAAAGCCTAACCAAGCCTCTCAGCCATCACTAGTTAATGCCAGTTCACTTACAACCTTGGGCTACCAGGTCTTTTTCACTGGAGATGGTAGAAAGCATAAGCTGTAAATTCCAGGCTGACCCAGTATTTCTTAACAGCCAAATTTGCACTAGGTAACAGTCCATGAAACAATAGGGCTGCACAAGAGGAAAGAAGAGCAGCATGAAAGGAAAGATCTTTACCTGGATAGCTTTTAGGGAGCAGAGATGCTCTGTACTTTAAAAAAAGGCTCAAACTATCAGTTACACTGACAGCACTGAACTCCCTCAATTATTTAAGGGTCCAAGACTGGATAGAGAGAATTTCACCAGAAAGAGTTGATAGGAGATACAGTGAGACAAGGATGAGTACAATATATAGTGTCGTCAGCGCTCTTTCTCTCTATACATATATTGTGTCTGGGTCCTGGTGGACAGGAGGATGTCAATGAACCAACATTGTGCCCTTGCGGCCAAGAAGGCCAATGGTATCCTGGGATGCATTAGGAGAAGTGTGGCCAGCAGGTCAAGGGAGGTTCTCCTCCCCCTCTACTCTGCACTGGTGAGACCCCACCTCGAGTACTGTGTCCAGTTTTGGGCACCCCAATTCAGAAAAGACAGAGATTTACTGGAGAGAGTCCAGCGCAGGGCTACCAAGATGATGAAGGGAGTGGAGCATCTCCTTTATGAGGAGAGGCTGAGAGAGCTGGGGCTCTTTAGCCTGGAGAAGANCTGGAAAGCTGGACAAAGCTCCAGATACAGCTGTGACTGGTGACAATGGCATGCAGAGTTGCCAGAATCCTCCCTGCCTAAAACATCAAAAGCTAAATCTTAACTGAGGGGCTACGTTTCTTCAAAGAATTTTAGTGAGAATCAGAGTACAAATCAGTCAGAACTGAAATATCTGACAAAGAATGAAGACTGTTGGTTTATTTTTCCTCTTTATAAGTGACAAACAACTGATATTTACTAGAAAACCAGCCAAAAGGACAGCCCAGAGCTCCTCCCATCAATGGAATTTAATTTCTGGAGCACTCTAAGAGTGAATATTCCACTTGTAATTCTACTATGTATGTGCAGACTCTTTTGTGTACACCACTCTAACAAAAACCTAATTAAAATGAAACAGATTGTATATTAGCTAACATTTTTTCCTGACATTCAGACACTATTTCACCAGAATCACTGGCCACAAAGCCTGTAATAGCTAGGCACATAAAAAGAACTATTTTCACACAAAGAGAACATTATTTAATTGTAGATTTTTATTTTTTTTTAATCATTTCCATCAATAAGTAACACTGGAATCTAAAATTAGAAATTAGAGCTGATACCAATGGTGTGGGCTTCCTTTAACCTACCTTCAGCTATCTAAACAGCAAGAAGTTCTGGTCAACAAAACAGGTAATCTCACTTCATTAGCTGATCCCTGGAATGTCTCTCTTATACATAAATCTTGCCATTCTACAACTTTTTTTAGGATCTAAAGAAAGCCTAAATTAATTTTAAAATCCCCTAATTTATAGATGGTTTACAGTATGCAAAATTTATCCCACTTTAGAAAACAAGTTAGTTCTGTTCCAGTTTATGCTTTTCCAGATTTTCATGTGTCGATCTTGCATAAATTTCTACACAACTGGTATTTAAAACAGAATTCAGTTTGATTTTTTGACCAAAAAAACAAAACAGGCTTGCTACACTTACTGTTCATTCTCACAAGACCTGGAGGCAAATGAATATATCCAAGACAGCTATTATACACCAAAAAAA
>VYZU01008582.1:1673-22061 GCA_013401355.1 Ceyx cyanopectus
CTACTTTGGAAAAGTTTATTGTATCAGTTTCTTTAACAGCATAGTTCACATTTTAGATATAAAAAAAATAAATACTGTAAGCTGTCAAAGTACTTGAAATGGTGAGGTTGGTTTTTTTTAATTTCTTTCTAAGAAAATGTTAATGTAGCTGCTTTTCTGGCCCAATGAATTTGCAAATTTAAATTAAACTGTTTTTTAGTATTCAGTAGAAGTACCTGAAACATTGAATTTGTGGAGGCATCTGCAGTGCAGGAATCAATAATACTAGTGCCAGGTAGTATCAGAGCAGGTTTGTGGAAACCCAAAGATTAATTTCTGGATAGTTATTTGCAAATGGAACTACCCTAAATAAACACTGGGATTTTTTTTTGTTTGTTTTTAATTTTAAACTTTATTCAAGAAGAATATCAAGATGCCCAAGACTTTTTAGTACTTTACATATTTTAATTAGTAGAGTTTTGAAATGATGATGTTTAAAAGCAAAGCTGGAAGAAAATAGTGTTAGAATTGAGTATATCACTCAGTTTCTGCAACTTCTGCTGTGCAGCCCATCTTATTAGTGTATTTTTCTGTGTCTAAAAATTCTCTTTATCTAGACACACCTCATCCTATGATGCTGACACTATTTTGCATCCTGATTTCCAGCAGGTGGAATAGAGACTTGGCTTAATTGTTAATCTAAGTGTTCTGCTCCAAATGTGCTTTGGTTGTAGATATTTCCCAATCACTAATTAAAAAAAAAATAAAAAAAAAATCAAATAGAGCAAAAATCAAGGGCATGGCCTCAATATTTTATATCCTAAGGGAGCACTTACTATTTGAAGTCTGATATGAATACCATGAACCTTTAGCAACCAAATCCTGGATTTTTTGTGCATTTATTACAGTTGGAGCTGCTGCTTTGAGGACACTGTTCTGAACTAGATTTGCATGGGTTTTGACTTCCCTGGGAATCTTTTGTGTTGGTAAAAAAAGATTTTTTTGGTTCTGTAGGAATACTGAATTCAGCAGAAGGTGAAAGTATCTTTAAATTGAATACATGTAGAAAGCAATTGTTTTTTAGGTAGATAATAAGCTTATCCAGAGGGATTCCTGTGTAGTTTGATAATTCTTAATGGAAAAAAAGTAAAATCAAAACCAAACCAATTTGGTGTATTTGTGTGTGTGTGTGTGTGTGTGTGTGAAATTATTATCATTAGATCTGGTGATTTNTAATAATAATATCACTGATATTATAATATCAGTGGCTCTGTTTATAAATGCTATTCACAAATCACCTGTACTGCTATAGTATTTCTGATTATTTTTGTTTTTATTTGTTTACAATTCAGGACCCCCAAGGTTTGGAAGGAACTTTTGGTTTTTTTTGGTTCTCAGAGTACATCTTTCAGTTCCTTTTGTACAACTGCAATAGGTGTGAGAGGAGAGAATCCTTAATCAAAGGGGGAATTTTTTTTTTTTAGCCATGGTTAACCTTAGCTCTTAACTAAAGGGGTAAGAGCAAATAGAAGAAAAAAAATGGAAGGGGAAAATAAGTATACACACTGAAAATTTTAGTAGAGAAGGGAGAGCTGAGTTTTTCTTGTCTGAACTTCTACATCTGTATGGACAGAGCTACTACACTGAATTATACTACAGGACTACTTTTCCTAGTGGTAGTTGGATACATTTTCCACAACATATTGACCATATCCTTTAATATTCAGACAAAGAGCAGCCTATGAGTGCAATGAGTCCTCATTTATTGGTGCCTCCAGTTTTCAGCAGGTGGGGTTGAAAGCTAGAAAGGTAAATAAAGAGATTTTTTCCTGAAAAGGTGAGCTTTGCAGAAACTATTTCTACAATTGACATTTCCCTACTTTTTACTTTTCAAAGACTTATGTAAAATCCACGTTTGTGCCTCATTATTATGGTGGATCCAAGTCACTTAGAGACTCATTAAATAACATTAAAGGATTATTTTTAGTTTTCTTTCAAGAGAAGTTTGTTTTCTCAGAACTGGTTGGATTTGAAGGTGATTCACCTGAAGATAATCCAGAATCAATTGGTTTATAGAATGAATTCCCCCAAAATACTCTGTTCACACTTCAACTGAGGGATTTTCAGAGGCATCAGAAACTCTAACAGAGATGGCTTTGCCTTCTCTGCATTTTCTGTTCCAAGCAGAAGTTGTTGGTGTATCTGAATGATGTAAGTGATGCTTCAAGGATAGGAGATTAGAAAGTAACTGAAAAGCCCTTTTTTTTTCTGTATTCTGTCTGACTGCTCTAGCTTATAAGTCAAAACTGCCTCAGATATGGTGTTGTCAACTTGAACCTTAATGGCTTAGGTTGTATGTTTTCTTTCTGCCATAGACTTTTAAAAACCTGGTATTTTCAGACAATTTTAACCAATTAATTTTTCTATCATTAGGAACATTTGTGTATGTAACTGATTTTTTTTTTAAGGTAATTTTGCTTGTTAAATGGTCTTGCTCTCAAGGGGTTTTGTCATTGTTTCAGTAATGAGCAGTCAGTAAATTATAGATGCACCTTCATGAAGAAATTATTGTGGGAAGAAGAGTTGCTTCTGCTGTGTGATTTTTTTTGCAATCACATTTGTAGTTCAACCCATTCACCTTTTTCCCTCTCTTCTCTCTGGTCTTCTAAGTGGATCACCTAGAAATAAACCAGTTGATCCTTTGATCTTGTAAAGACTGTGGGGATATAAAGTTTAAGGTCTTAAGGGGAAAAAAGAAAATTCCTTCATTGATAGACTAACCCACACTTGTGAGGTTGCCTCTTGCTTTTTGCATTGTCTGTTGTTACCAGTTTGTGTTGTAGTTTTTCATTTGAATTTGGTGTTTTTCAGGAGTCACTAATCAACCATCTTAATGTCTAAACACAACTGGACCTGATATTTCAGCAGAATAGTATCTGAAGTGAATATACCAAAGTCTCTGGAATATTTTCTACAAGTGTAGGAGATAGGAGAGGAGAAATAAGTTTTTCTTTCAGTTATATAAGATTGTTTGGAAGCAAGATGTTCAATCCATATATCAAACATCAGATATGGGAATCTAAATGTTGTATATATAAGGTTACATACCAGTTTCTGCATTTCAATTTTGTCCTTTAGTGGCATTCAAAAGAATTTTAAAGAGTGGGGAAGGTATGTGACATACACAGGATTTTGAAGGGTTCTGAGACAACAGAAAAGCTGGCAGATGGCTTTTGGGGTGGCACATTGATGCTGTAAAGCTATTTACCTATGTACATTTTAAGGGGAGGGTGTGTTGGGCAGCCAGTAGTTGACCCAATTTACCATGAAATTGCTGAAGCACAGACATCTAGTTTTCAGTTTAGATGCTGGAAGTTGTCTGCTCTTCATCTGCCAGTGCAGGAGTACAACAGCCCCATGGAGACATACAGGCTCTTCTAGGTAATGTTCAGGCAACTGCATCCCACCTTAGGTCCTAATTGGGATATTTTCTTGAAGGAAGTAGCTGATGAGAAGTGTCAGAAGCAAATAGTGAAGTCTGACTATCCTTTTGTGCTTCTGAAAGCAACAGCAGCGCAGAGATGGAGTTAGCCACACAGTCCTTGTACCCTTTCCTTCTGACTGATTTTGATAGGATGGATCAAAACTAGAGCTGGGTCCATTCAGATCAGTCATTAGGAAGAATTTCTCCCCCATGAGGGTGGTGAGACCCTGGCCCAGGGTGCCCAGAGAGGTGGGGGCAGCCCCATCCTTGGCAGTTTCTCAGGCCAGGCTGGATGGGGCTCTGAGCAACCTGCTCTGGTGGGAGGTGTCCCTGCCATGGCAGGGGGTGGAACTGGAGCAGCTTTAAGGTCCCTCCCAACCCTGACCAGTCTATGATTTCTATTTGAGGATGCTGTTGGAATAGATTTTGTGTTTGGATCAACTTGTGACCTTCATTGCCCACAAGTTTCCACAAGCACTTAATAGTGAGCAATCAAGTTTCCCTTAAGCACCAAAATGGTATCCACGGTGTGAATGAAATGATGCATCTTGGGTTATTTTTTGGTCTTGGCTATGAAAATTATCCTGTGTCAATCAACACTTGCTTGTAAAGATTGGTACCTATTTCTGGTGCCCACCTCAGCTGAACAAGTTGCCTTGCCTTGTGCATGGCTTCTTTCTTGCTCTTGTTTTGGCTATATTCTTATTTATATTTAGCATGGAAATACTGAAAAGAAGAAAAACTTATGTATGGTCAGGAAACTAATGCTCATAATATCTTAGAAAAAATAAATCTTATACACATAGTAGTAATTTATTTGTATGAAGCATGTGTATCCAAAACATCAGCTAAAAGCAGAGAAGCAATTAAAGATCCTTCCTCAAATTGCTTTTCCATCTTCTTACTATTAATTTATTTAATAGTAAGAAGTAAAATTAAGTAAATTTATTTATTTATTTCCTGAAAAAAATTCTGTGTCACTACTGTTTCTTTGTAAATCTCTGTCTGTGATACAACTGCCCCCCTTTTCTTGTTCTGTTTTGTCTTTTATGGCTGTAGTTGTAGCCTTGAGTGCAATTTACTCTCCTCTTGGTGGGATAATTGTTTTATTTTCTATTCCAGACCTTGTCTCATGCAGATATTTTAAAAATGAAGAATAACTTTCCGCCCAACTCAAGTTTCATGAACCATATCTAATCTGTATTTCCATGGAATTTAATCAGGGGCTGATTTGACCTTCTGGTTAAAATAGATCTGATGTCTTGTTACTTATGAATAGAAGGGATTTCACTGGCTACATGATGTGGCTTCTACCTAAACAAGGAAAAAAAACCCCTATGATATTTCTGACTTTGAATTTTCAACAGTAAATCCACAAATAAAAAAGCAGGAGTAAACTTTTAAGTAAGTTTAACAATACATTTGTATTTTTTTTCCTCTTCATCAGCTATTTTTGTTTTTCTAGCACTTTGTGTCTTTAGCAGTGATCCTTTCTCCTAATTCAGACACACAAAAAAAATCAGTTTCCTCTTATGCTGAAGAGGTTTTTAACTTTTAGAATGTCTGTGGGATTACTGCTATGTGAAAATAAGTAATGTTCTTAAAAGAAACCTCAGATGTCACTTGAATTGCTTGTTTGGGTTTTGTTGTGTATCAGTAAAACAATTCTGACTGAGCTACAGCCAATTCTGCATTATTTTGGTCTTTACCTGTGGTTAACAACTGTTTTAGGCTGTCAGATGGAAGTTATTGGAAGCTTTGGAAGTTATTGTCTAGAATATTTAGGAATTCTGAAGATGGAATTTTAGCAGTGCTGGTTTTGCATCATATCAGATAAAAAAAGGGATAAGCCAACAATATATAAGAGAATTTTCCAAGTGCCATAGCTCTTCACATCCTACCTTCCTATCACTCTCATGTATTCTGTTCCCTAATGTAATCAATAACACTTTGGTGTGTATTTTCAGGGTGAACTTCATAGCTGTGTTGAACTTGGCTCCTAGGAGGTGAATTGTGGTACTTTAATTCCTTCTTTTATTTGGTGTGTAACTGGGGTGTTGCTGCTGCAGTGAACAGGAGAGATGTGCAGCAATTAAGGTCAGAAAGACAAATGAGTAACTGGAGAAACATTCTGACAGGGGCTGGCCCATTGTAGTCAAAGGAAAATTTCATTCTTATCACAAGAATTTGAATTGGAATAATTTTATACAGTGCTCTGCACTTTAAGCACCATACACTAGCCTAGGTATTGTTTGTTCTCTTCGTGGATCAGTGGTCTTCAAAAATTAAAGTAATAGGAAAGTTTCTGCTAATGGAGGGAACAGGCAATAAAGAAAGGAGAAAAAATTCAAAATGAATAAACTGGGAGTGTGGTAGTTAAATGACCTATTAAATTAATTGTAGAGAAATCTAAAATAATGAGGCCATTAAACCTTAGCAAATGAAACGGGCCCTCGGTGGCCACGGGGTACAAAACAGTGAGTTTGGGAAGTGTGGAAAAATGGTGAACAAAAGCCTTAAACTTTATAAAGGTGGCTTGTGCCTCCACAAAGAGGCTTCAGATAGACAAGAAACTGGTTTGAGATTGTGCAGATCACCCTTGAGTTTGCAAAGTTTGTATTCTACACTTCTGCTCCTTTCTTTTTCTTAAGGAAAGCATTAAAAATAAATAAAGCAAAAGGTTGTTGGTTTTTTTTTTGGTTTTTTTTTTTTTTTCCAGTGGCTCCAGTGTCATTCAGAGGATGTTAAGCATGTCTAATAGAGCAGACCTGTGTGGTCATGGTTTTGTGTCTCCACTTCTTTTCTTCTCTCATCCTTTCGGGGCAGGCCCTTGGAAACAGCCCCTCTCCAGCCTTCCTGCAGCCCCTTCAGGCACTGGCAGGTGCTCTAAGGTCTCCCCTGAGCCTTCTCTTCTCCAGGCTGAACAACCCCAGCTCCTTCAATCTGTCCATCCAGTTTGTTATCCCCTCTTCCTTTAGGATGCAAGCTGCATTTAGGATTACAGATATTTTATCTTGGATGCGTTCTGTACTCTAAGAAGCAGATGCTTTAGGTTCGAATGAAATAAATAATCTTCATAAATATTGTTGGGAAGAAAATGCAAATGGTAGTTACCCTGCAGTAACTTTTGAGTTTTCCTTTGGTGTCAATTTCATTAAGGCCAAAAAATAAGCAAACAGAGTTGTGAAGTTTGGAAGCAAATGTTTCACAGCTATAGCTGCTCAGCTGCTCTCCTGGTGCTCTTCTCTGGTGGCTGACCTCAGCCAGCCAACTCCACATCTCCCATCTGCTTGCTCACTTGTGTGGGACTCTCTTTTTGCCCTCAGCAGGGTTTGGGAAAAAATAGGAAGGGAAAAAGTGAGGAAAAAGTAATGTGTCAAGATAAAGCCCTTGTAGTCCTAGTGGGCAGCAAGTTCTCCATGAGTCAGCAGTGGGCCCTTGGGGCCAGAAGGGCCAATGGCATCCTGGGGTACATGAAGAAAACTGTGACCAGCAGGTGTAGGGAGGTTCTCCTCTCCCTCTACTCTGCACTAGTGAGACCAGACCTGGAATACCGTGTCCAGTTGGGGCTCCCCAATTTAAGAGAGACAGGGACCTACTGGAAAGAGTCCAATGGAGGCTATGAGGAGGATTCAGGGACTTGAGCATCTCCCTTAGGAAGAAGGACTGAGGGAACTGGGGCTGTTTAGTCTTGAGAGACTGAGATGGGACCTTATTAATGTCTACAAATATCTGAGGGGTGGGTGTCAAATGGAAGGAACCAACCTCTCCTCTGGAGTGCCCAGCAATAGGACAAGGAATAATGGGGATAAACTGGAGCATGGAAGGTTCCACCTCAACACAAGGAAGAACTTCTTCCCTGTGAGGGTGGCAGAGCCTGGCAGGGGCTGCCCAGGGAGGCTGTGGAGTCTCCTGCTCTGGAGACTTTCAAACCCCACCTGGATCTGTTCCTGGGTGACATGTCCTGGGTGATCCCGCTCTGGCAGGGGAGTTGGTCTTGAAGATCTCCAGAGGTCCCTTCCAAACCCTAACATTCTGTAATTTGATGAGGTTTTGAAATGACACTGTAGGAGAGGGTATGCATGAAGATTTCAGTAATTTTAATTTTTTTTTGCCAAGTGAGATGTATTAGCATACAGCATGTCTGCCAGACACACCTTACTGCACATCAGGGCACATAAACAGTATCAAAAAGAGAATATTTCTTAGAAGACACTTAATACTTTTAGACTTTCCAACAGGGTGAATGAACAGTGGCCAAGATGCCTTGCTGCTTTCTTTATATTTCCCTCTCAACATATTTGTTGTTGTCTAGCTGTCAATCTGTATCTGATCTTGGCTCACTCATCTTGGCTCCAGTTGGAGATGGAATGTGGGGTAGATGGTTCCAGGGGGCAGGAGCTGGTTGCCTAGATACAATAGTCTTGAGATAAAAATCTCAATATTTTGAGAAGAGAAACTTGTGTGTGAATGGAAACACTGAAATGCACAGGCAGTCTGATGGAATGAATACAACATGGATTAATTTGAAATTTTGAAGTATGGATGGTGGAATAATTTTGATCAGGAAAACAGGAAGATTTGTGTGTCCTAAGTGATGGAGATATCAATGTTCTGACAGAGCCCATGCATTCTGAAAACAGAAAAAAGGTACTTTTCATTGAATCTGTGTTCAGTTTCACAGGAGAAACCCTTAGGGTCCCAAGGATACTGAAAAATTGATTTTTCCTGGCTAATGCCAGCCCTAGCAAACACAAGCTGAGTGATTTTTTTTCTTACTTAATCCAATTCCAATGCCAATACTAGTGATAAAAAAATAATTCTGATTAACCAGGTGGTGTTATCATGATGTGTGCCTGAAGTGTATCACTAAATGAATTATTTTATAATAACATAACAGTCACCCTCTGTAGAAACATCATCTGTTTCCAGTGCATTAAAACCAAAATGTGCACAGTTAATAATGTAATTTTTCCTTGCTGCATGCTGAAAATTGAGGAAAAAAACAACATAACCTCACTCAAAAGCCATCAAAGCTAACAAACCCCAATGCTTCTGATTTTTCCTTGAGCTTTTATTGTCTTTAGTTCTTCTCATTCTGGCTTTTTGGTTTTTGTTCAAGTTTAAAAAAGAGCTGCAGATCAGTAATTCCAGTCAGTTCCCACCTCCATGGGAATTCATTAGTGCTGTTCTGGGAAGTTCCAATCTTCTGTAATATTTCAGTGTACTTTCTAGGCTGGAATACAACTGTTGTGGTAGATTTCAGTGATTGAGAAAGAGGAATGTGAATTATGGAGATTCTTTTTTTTCTGGGAAGGCAAGTAAGACCAGAAGAGTGGGCATTGCATTTTAGAAAGGCAGGCAGTGATGTATTTGAAATGTCATCCTTCATATTCTTTCATGGTTCTTTAAATGTTGCTGTTAGTGATTCTACAACACACCCAAGAAAGAAAAAAACAAATGCGTTGGAGAAAGGAGTCTGACTGGAAATGTTGTTCCTGGCAGAGAACAAATCAGGGGAAAACTAAATTTCAATGCACCCAAAAATGGGTCTGAATGATGAGCATCAAAGCTCATTTCAGAGGGATGGAAGGACTGGTACTTGGAAGGAATTATATAAGTTGCCTAAAGAATATATATATGAGTCTGTAACTATTCTAGAGTAACTTTTTTGTTGGGGTTTTTTGTCTTTTTTTTTGTCTTTTGGGTTGGTTTTTTTTGTCTTTTTGGGCCTTTTTTTTTGGGGGGCCTTTTTTTGGCGCCTTTTTTTGGCGCCTTTTTTGGCGCCTTTTTTTGGCGCCTTTTTTTTACTCTGTGGCTTTGGGGGACCTTTGTGTTAGATTGCAGAGGAAGTAGATAAAACTGTAATTTCATCATAATAAAGCTGCATATTGTTTGTGTTTTTTTGTGTTTTTTTTTTTTAAGCAATTTTGTGCCTTTTGATATATTTTGCTCCTTTTAATTTGAATGAGGTTGGGCTGTATGTGGCCATCATTTCTCCTTTCATTCTTAAAAGCTCCTGGAAGATTGGGAGAAAAGAATAGGCTGCAAATCTTCTAATATTTTGTCATCTTCATTCATATCTGCCTGATGATGCACATAGCAGAGCTGGTGCTTAAAGTTGCCTGCTCATAAGAGAGCTGGAGTGAGAGTGGAGTGTTTAGGACTGTTGGATTGCTTATTTAGAGTCATAGAATCACTATCTAATAGTATTTCTCTTGCATTATTCTGGTTCTTCTCTGGTAAAGCTGGAATAAAGCAGCTCTGAGTCAGGGCACAGGAGTTTTAAGTAGGCACTTGTATGGTACAGGCAAAGATAATGACCCTTACACACAGTGTGAAGAAGCAGCAGCATGTTCATAATCTTATTTTTCTGTTCAATTTGTGTAGTGCCATCCATGGGGGAAAAATCTGATGGATTATAAATAGGAGAATGGAAAATGAGGTAGCAATAAAAAGTCCAAAGGCAGCATTGCACTGTCTAAGGCTGGAAAAGAGCAGATGAATTCTAAGTAGCAAAAGTCTCTGGGTAGCAGAACAGGGTGTTTTCTTCCATGTAGTGAATGATACACTGACATAAAAGAAATATGGAAACCCAGCTTTTTCATTCAGATGAAACTGGAAAAAAAAATTTCCTACTTGATGCATTTAGCAAGGATCTGTTTGGCTAATGCAGCAGGATCTGGGTATGATATATAAGGGAATTTTTCCATGGGTTCTGCATTAGTAGTGCCCTTAATGTTTGACTTGGAGTACAAGGATTAATACTGCTGATTTTTGAAAATCCTCTCTAATATACTGAGCATTTTCAATCTGAAATGTGTCTAACTCTGCTAATACTTTTGGCCTTAGTTCTTCATAGTGAATAACTCTTGATTTACTACGGAATATCTGTCCAGATTTTGCTTTAAGTATTTCTAGCAATGTAACCTTTTAAAAATCTTGACAGTCTCTAATGTTCCCTATACTCTGATATATGCTAAGTAGAGAATGTTCAAGGAAGGTTAAGTGATGCTTTTGATTGATAATTTTAAGGTGAGAAAAAAAAAATATTTATTTACTCTAATTTCCTGTGTAACATGAAGTAATTTAACTACTAGTTCTTGAAAACATAAATAATTCCTTAATACTCTCAATCTGATTTACAGATCTCAGGTTGATCATTAGAATATGAAAGTCACAACATCAAACATCCAGAAATTATTAAATAAAACTTTCAAACCTGAACTGCTCCTTTTGCTGTTATGTGATGTTACAGGATGTAACTGCAAGCTCGTGTCTTTAGGAAGTGAAAGGGATTTTCTACACCATGGAGATGAGCCATGCTTGTCTCTTCAAAAGGAGACAGTCCTTCATGGAACTGATGTTCCAAAGCACTGAGTGAGGTGCTGAGCAAGGCACAGAACCCCAGGGAGGAAGAGGAAGGGCTTCAGTCAAAGGGAGTTGGACTTCACGTGGTGTGCTGAAATATCATCCTTCTTCCCATCTGCCTTTCTTGGCAAGTGCCCTGCTTTTCAATAGTCAGGCTTTCTAACTGAATAGTAATTGAGTGTAACTTCAAGAAGTTAAATGAACTATTTTATTTTTTTTTTTTTTTCACAAAAGGAACTTTTAAGTATCACTCGGTGCAACTCTGGAGCAGAAGTGGTGGCTCAGGGCTGTAGCATTGTCATGCCTAATGGAACATACCTGAAAACAGTGGTAGAATAGAAGTCTGACTTCTGTCTCATTCAGAGGGTTTTCAAAGGAGGTCCCAGATGAGGTTTTTGTCTGTGGTGTTTGACCTTGGCTGGGTGTCAGGTCCCCACTGAGCTGCTCTCTCACTTCTGCCCTCCCCTCCTTCCTCCTCTCAGCTGGACCAGGGGGGAAAGAAAAGAAGATGAAACTCGTGGGCTTAGACAAAAGCAGTTTAATGAAGAAGCAAAGAAAGACCATGAACAGAAGCAATAGAAAACAAGAATTTATTCTCTGCTTCCCATCAGCAGGAGGTGTCTGGTCCCTTGTTTGGGAAGCAGGGATCCAAACGTGTAGATGTTGCTCCAGAGGACATCTGCTGCCCACCCCCTCCTCCTCTTCCTAGCTTCTACAGTTCAGCCAACACCAAATGCTCTGGAACATCTATCAATATGTTCAGGGTGAGTGTAGGGAGGATGGAGCCAGACTCTGCTCAGTGCCATCCAGTGACAGGACAAGAGGCAGTGGGAGTCAGTTGGAGCACAAGAGGTTGAGGGGAAACAGAAGGAAGAACTTGTTCCCAGTGAGGGTGGCAGAGCCTGGCAGGGGCTGCCCAGGGAGGTTGTGGAGTCTCCTGCTCTGGAGACATTCCAGCCCCCCCTGGATCTGTTCCTGGGTGACTTGGTCTAGGTGCCCCTGCTCTGGCAGGGGGGTTGGACTAGATGATCTTCTAGCTCCCTTCCAACCCCTAATATCTGTGAATCTGTGAATCCCTTTGGCCACTTTGGGCCAGCTGTCCCAGTCGTGTCCCCTCCCAAATCCTGTCCACCCCATCCCACTGCAGGGGAATGCTGAAAACCAGCCTTGGTGCTGGGGGAGCCCTGCCCAGCCCCAACGTGGAGAAATGATACAGCTCTTAAAAGTGATTATTTTGTGTTGCCCTACAAGTGATTTGGTTGTAAACAAGAAGATCCACTTGTTTATTAAAAGTTTATTTCTGCTGTGTCTTCTGTTACCTGTATAGCATTAATCTATGCTTTCAGGAAAATAGCATGAAACAATTTGTTTTGATTAAACTGTGCATTATGTGACCAGAAATATGTGTTTGGTGGTAGCAATGCACCAGTTTAAAGATACACTGATTTTCAAATAGAAATACAATGTTTTCCCCTGAAGAGAGGTTGTAGAATAGTTGATTAACCTCACCTACAGAGCAGCATTTACTCTTTATTCTTAAAATGACTTGCCTGTAGATGATGACAGCCACTTATGATTTAATGAGAGCCTTAATTTGTTTATTCTGCTTCGTTTCCACGGTCTTCAAAATTTCTAGAAAAATATTTTTTAGTTAAATGTATTGCTTAAAAACTAAAAGGCAGCTGATTTAAAGCAAACACGTTAAAACTCTGGTCACTAAACNTTCTCAGGAAGATTACAGGATGGTGTTGTCCTTTCTGCATTCAAAATGTGCTTTACTAGCTCTTTTGGCTGGCAAAGTATAGGAAATATTTGAGGAAGAATGATGCAATAAAGAAAAAAAAATTCTTTTTGGCTCTAATACAAACAATCCTAATCCTAGGAGTTGTATTTTGAGTAGTTTTTTGGAAAGCTGGTGTGTGTTTAAGTGCACATTACACACACACAGGTACCTGCACTGCTTTCCATCAGAAATCTTTGCCAAGTGTCACTATAAAACAAGGAAATTTGCTTTTAGTCTGTAGCTGAAAATAACAGAGCTTAGTCTGGACAACTGGTTGTAACTTACAGAGGCACTTTGAGTTTTCTGCTCATGACATTCAGCAGCAATACTTAATAAAATTCTACTTTTCCACAGTTATTTTTAAGTCCTAGTTTCATCTTGTTTTTTAAGTATGATTACCAACATAAGTGCTCTGAAAAAAAGATGTGTGGGGTGGTTTTTTTATGCTAAATTTCTGTTAAAATTTGTTTTCAGGGCATTTTGACTCCAGTTTTCTTGCCTGCTCTGGCCTTACTGTCTCCCTTTGCATGCTCAGTGGCTTCAGTGAAGAAAATTCACTATCTGATGAGAGTAAAGATACCTGTTAGTGTGTATTTATTGATCATAACAGCCAAGCACAGGCTGCTTCTACCCCTTCCTTACAGCAGTTTTTGTTAGGGCTTCTCCAGCAAGGGAGCTTAGAGACACACTTTTCCTCTGAGTTTTTAAGCTGATGCAGAGGAGTTATTTTTTTATTATTCTTTTTTTTTTTTTTGGTTCAATTTCACTTGATAGTGACAGGGTGTGGGAAGAATACAATCTCAGGAAGAAGAATTCAATCTCAGGAAGAAGAATACCATCTCAGGCCCAGGAGTTTTTTGGGGTGCTAGTGGAGTCTCTTCTACTTTTGGATCTAACAGTGTTGTTAAAGCATCTCTTCTAAAACCCAAGATGATAGAGGATTTGGGAGAATGCTTTGTGTTCACAGACACCATCATTATCTTGCAGCACTTTGGGGTCTAAAGAGAAAATTAGAGTCTGAATGCAGAGGCTTGGAGTGAGGCTTTAGATCCCAGCTGATGTCATTGTCCAAGTCAGACAGGTTCTCTGAAATATTTAGTGGAGAAAATGGTTGTTCCAGTGTGGTAGGTCATAGCTGTTGACCTTTTCTCTCTCTTTTTCTTACATCACTGTAGCAAACTAAAACTGATTCTGGCAAAATTCTGAGTAGTTGAAAAGGGATCTCCAGGCTGTCTTTAAAGGATCACTGAGAAGAAATAAATGTTAATATTCTCAAGTGCCTTTTCAGGCTGTTGTTCTTTTCAGCAGATGGAAGGTGGCACTTATAGGGCATTAGTGGTAATAAATGGCAGTCTTCAGCTATGATAGCAATATATATATATATAGTGCATTATTACTGACCATTTCCAGTAGACTGAAGAAGGCAGTTTGAATCTAGTCTTAAATGTTAACTGTAGTTTTTGGCAGCACTCAGTTCACTGCAAAGATTTGCTAATGTTGTTTTGTTTTCCTTCTGTAAGTAGCAGGTTTGACAGCTGTGACATTCTGCTGCTGCTTGTTTGTCACCATCACTGAGGCAACCTGACATCCAGGGCTTGCAGGTAGCTGCACAGTAAAGGCACTAAGGATTTGATCCCCCAGTCTTAATATGTAACTGGTTTTTATTGCAGAACTTCAGTGACAGGGAAAGGAAATGATATGTGCAGTATCTTAAAGGTTAGTTTCATGGTAAATCAAGATTTTCTAAAACACTATTAGCATTGCATCTGCTGCATTGAGCCAAGGCAGGTCAGGCAGGGAGAAACACAGACAGAATGCCTGATTGTGCTTTCACTCCTATAATGTACCTCTTCTGGATTCAAAGCAGAATTAAACTAATATAATGAGTTGGAAATGTGAGGTCACGGGTATTTTCTGCTTGGCATGGTTTAGGGGCTGGGCCAGTCACTGTAGAAATGACAAATTGCTCTCCACCAACCCTTCTCCCTTCCCAAAGGGAAAGGAATAAGGGAAAGAGACTTAAGAATTTGAAAACTAAAAACATCTCCAATGAAATAATAATAAATGGTATAGATACACACATATATACAAACCCAGTATGGAACTTTGCTCCCCTGGTGGCAGTTCCATCACCTGTCAGTCACTGGGGATGTGCCAAACAGAGCTCAGTGGCAGGTGGGAACTGGATTCATGAGCTGGATTTGGAAACATGCAGATCACATGCATGAAAACACAGCTAGGTAAATGCTGAATGTGTGAAAAATCACCATTTCAGCTAATTATCATCAGTACTTTCCAAGTCTCTCTTCCTGTATACATTGTGTGACACTTCTTCCCCCCCCTCCCCCAGTAGTGATTGAACTAACAGTGAAGTCTTCTCTCAAGGTGAGAAAAACCTTTGGAAAAACTTTTATTGGCTTTTGGGTCAAGTCTATGGGGAAATGTTCCTGAAAACCAGGCTTAGAAACCTGGTATAATCAAGTAAAAATCTGGTGTGAGGTGATTTTTCAGCATAATGCTATGGACTTTCTTATAGGAATAGAATAGAGATCAGTATATAGACTGAGGTTTACTGATAATATAAACATTACTTTTAATTTTATATACTTATAGCTCCATTTAGGCTTTTAATAAAGATGAGCTTTGATAAATCACTACAGTAAATTTATAACCAGAAAGGACAGCACTGTTTGGTGAAAAATAGGCAGTTGTGGGTTTTTCAGTCTCAATATAGACCACTGACTGCATCAGGGTTTAATTCAGAAACTAAAAGAGAGATAAGAGTAGGAAGAAGCTGAAGTTCACAAATTACTTTCTATTTGAGAAGATCCCAAAATACATTGCACTGTCTGCTGTACAAATGCTGAACATTTACTAACACTGGAATTAATATTCTGGGGCAGGATGGAACAGTTTTTAGTGCTTAGCTAGATAATTCTGTTTTAAGGCAAATTGAAGGCTCACACTGTTTTTGAAGCATAAGGAAATCTCAAGAATGGAGAAAATCTCCTCATTGGACACTTAAAAGGGTAATATTTTTTTTTATTATTTTGGTGTATATGTGTAGAAAGAGTCGTGTCAGTTTTAATTGTAGATGCCAAGAATATAGCTGAAGTAAAACAGCCAGATCTTCAGTATTCAGTCCTATGGAAGAGAAAAAAAAGTGCTTTTAGAAGCACAGTTCTCTGTGATACACTGCTCCTAAGAGGTCAGCACTGACATTGTGTGTCCCTAGTGAAGCAGCAGCAGGCTTTCCTGCAGCAGCTGGGATTTTTCTGTCAGTCATCCTGGCAAGGTCTGAATTTGCTCAGTGTGAGAATAAAGGCAACAATATCCTGACCAGGACCTGAGGGACTGAGATAACAGAATGCTTTTGTGGATGGGAAAGGGCACTGATGTTAGGGGTGAAAAGATTGTGGAAGTGGGATGGTGTGATTTCTTGAACTGTTGGATGTGTGATGAGGGAGATGGCAGAGGTCATTGCTAGGCCACTGTCTGTAATCTTGGAGAGGTCCTGGAGAACAGGAGAGGTGCCTGAGGACTGGAGAAAGGCCAGTGTTGTCCCAATCTTTAAAAAGGGCAAAAAGGAGGACCCAGGTAACTACAGGCCCGTCAGCCTCGCCTCCAGCCCTGGAAAGGTGATGGAACAACTTGTCCTTGCTGCCATCTCTAAGCATCTGGAGGAAAGGAGGCTTATCACAAGTAGTCAACATGGATTCCGTAAGGGGAAATCATGCTTGTCACAGCCAAGCTGAAGAAGTGTGGATTGAGTGACTGAGCAGTGAGGTGGATTGGGAACTGTCTGAAGGACAGAGCCCAGAGAGTTGTGAGGCCATCCAGAGAGACCTGGACAGGCTGGAGAGCTGGACAGGGAGAAATTTAGTGCAATTTAACAAGAGCAAGTGTAAGGTGCTGCATCTGGGGAAGAACAACTCCATGGATCAGTACAGGCTGGGGGCTGATCTATTGGAGAACAGCTCTGGAGAAAGAGCCCTGGGGGTCCTGGTGGACAGGGGGGACCATGAGCCAACAATGTACCCTTGTGGCCAAGCAGGCCAATGGATCCTGGGATGCATTAGGAGAAGTGTGGCCAGCAGGGCAAGGGAGGTTCTCCTCCCCTCTGCTCTGCACTGGTGAGACTTACATATATATATATATATTACAGGAATACCATTTAGGAATAGGCTGCTTCTTGCTCCTCTTCTTGCTGTTCTACACTGGATGGATTGTGAAGCATCTTAGGGCACCCCTTGGCCAAAGCTTCTTGGAGATTTCCATATGAAGGTGTCATTTTATTTCAGAATAATGTGTCCACTAATGATCTACAAGAAATGGGTCAATTAGTTCGAGTTAAAGTTAAATTGAATGTTAGAATAATTTCTTGAAGAAATTCAGCACTTGGTGACATACTGGTTAATTATCGTCGATGAGTCTAATAAAAGAATAATGTGGATATTTCAGACTTTCTTTTGTGTTTCAAATTCCCCAGATTCCTTTACTGAGCTGCCTTTGAATGCTTTTATTTCTTTTTTTTTTATTCTTTAAGCTTCATCAGTAAAAATTACTCCTTTAGGGGCTGACAAATAGTGTTCCCTTACAGAGAGCTGCATGCAGAATTGCTCTTTCCCTGAATAGCTGCTATTATTCACAATGAGAATGAAGCCAGTTTTTGCTCTTAACAGAAATGACTAGTGGCTGTATTTTCTTTAGAAACAAAGGAAGATAGAAGTTTTGGAGGAGAACAATTTCTCATTAATTTCCCTGAAGAAGACCATTATGCAGCATATTTGACAGATAAGTGTATCAGATAACATTTGTGAGAAGTATAGGGTAGCAAAGTGTGGTTTTGTGCTTTTTATCATCTGCTCAATGGAGAGGTTGAGGATGAAGTTAAGGGCAGGATCTGTGCATACACACAGGAGAAAGAGACAGCTGAGTGGGGTAGAAAAAGAGAGTTAAGGTAATCTGTCTATAAACCAGAAGGAGGTGCAGAAAGAGACCTTACTCCTTCACTTTTCACTGCAATATTCAGATTTTCTTGGTATTTTATGGAAGTTAATATTTAATAGTAAGTACGTTGTACTATTTTACATTACAAAGTATCATAGGCAATATTTATTTTGTGTGAGAATTTTTTTCTTTAGTGATATTTGTCATAAATGGGAATTTTTCTGCACATGGTTAGGATATCCAGGCAACCTGAACTCTCCAGAGCAGTGTCATGGTGGACTGAGTTAGGGAAGAAAACATTTGCAATTTCTTTACAATTAATTAACTTTTATTTGGGATATCAAAGTTTCAGAAACCTTTGGTGACCTTAGGTGCCCCTGCTCTGGCAGGGGGGTTGGACTAGATGATCTTCTAGGTCCCTTCCAACCCCTAACATCTGTGATTCTTTGAGGTTGCATTGCTTTCTTACTGAGAATTCTTACAATTTCTTACAAATTTCTTACAAAAGAACCCAGGACCAGAGCTGGAGACTTTAGTGAGATCAGAATGCTACCTTCAGTTATTGGCAAGGATACAGGCCCAGTTTTCAGCCTGCTGAGGGCTTTCCCTTCCCACTGATTTATTATCTGCTTTATTATCTTTATTGATCTTTTTTATATTTATTATCCCACTGATTTATGATCTACTTTGTTTATTAGCTGTGGTAGTTACCACAATTCACCCTGTTTGGTGACAGGGGACCTGTGCCTCCCTCTTTGGGCCTTTTTTTGGCAACACTGCTGCTCAGAGAAAAAAAATATTTGCCAGCCCTGAAGAAAAGAGCTGCTCAGTGAGCATTCAGAATGCAGGCCTATGCTGATAAATGACTCTGTGTGAGTGGCTCAGATTTGGAAGAATAAATGCCTGTCATTTTTCCTGCTTCATGCTCAGAGTACAAGATCTCTTAGCTTCTGTCAGCCTCACAGCCCAGGAGAAGCCTTAGTTGTTTCTAGTGATTTTTGTCACATCACTAGTGAGGGAGGTACCTCAAAAGGTACAACCAGTTCTTCTTTACAAGCACAAACAAGATATTTTTGAGAGTTAAAACAGAAGAGGCTGCAAAGCTCTTTTATTTTTCAAAGCAGTTCAGTTACTGCCAAGTGTTAATTGTTTGTAATTACTTTATCTGTTGTCTATTTTCTTTGTTCCTCAGTCAAATTAAGATAAAAAAACCCCAAACAGTCTTCAGACAGCAGCTGTGGACACAGAGCCAAGGTCTGCTTTGAGAACTAATATATAATGGAGCATCACATGGATTGGAGTGCTGCAGCAGTCAAAGCCATTTCAGTTTCTCAACACTAAAATATTTCACTTCACCTTTTAAATATTTTTTTGTGAAATAATAACATTTTCAATCTAATTCTTTCTTGTTTTGTCTGTGGCCAGTGCTTAGGGAAATTTGCATGTCTGCCTAACCAAGACTAACCAAGAGCAGATGTAATAACCCAAGTCACTCAGAGATGTCATGCATCTTGCACATTTTACTACTAGATAGATAAATTCCTCCCAGCTTGGTGGCAGGCTGTGGAAATTCATTGTGTTCAGAACTTTCTCTGAGGAAAAGCAGCTTTTGCAGACAGTGAAAGAAATGTTTGTATTGTGGAAATCTGTAAAGCAGCAAATATATCAGGATTGGTTTCATGTAGGCAAGTTGTGGCTTGTGTTTTCTCAGCTGTTACATGGAGAAAACCAGCAGAAAAAATGACAGTGCAACTTGGTTTGTCCTGAAGTACTGAACCTTATTCCATGTAGGACTGGGACATATGAAGCTATTTTAAATATGAGTTTGTCTGGAGAAACTGAGACTGTTCAGTTATCATTTGCATGCATATGTTGAAATGGAAATCACTCCTTTTGGCCCTGAATAAAATAAGGATGTCACCTCTGCCCTAGCATCTAAAATACACAGGGGTGTGCAGACAGGGCTGGCAGCCTCCCCTCACAATCACTGGTGCCAAACAGGATGGGGAGACACCAGGTTTTGCTTTGTAAGTTCTGTTATAAAGGTGTAAAAGATTTCAAGTAAGAAATTTTCACAAAAAAAAAAAGCTTGTTTTGGATTTGCTACCCACAGTGGAAGCACTGGGACCTAAACAAGTGCAGTTAAAATAATAATAATAATAATAATAATAACAACAACAATAATAACAACAACAACAACAACAATAATAATAATAATAATAACAACAACAACAACAATAACAACAACAACAACAATAATAATAACAACAACAACAACAATAATAATAATAAATTCTTATTATTAGAATACTAGTAGTATTCTTACTACTTATTTGTTACAAGACAAACTAGTTTCCCTTAAAACCTGGAGGTGTTTGACATTTAAACAAGATTTATCAGTCAGGGCCTGTAGGAGACCTAAGGTTGGCAATACTGCAATAAAATGCCAAGGATTAGCAAGTATTTTAACCACTGAAATCCACTCGTGGTGCATCAGTAACCAAACTGATCTTTATCTAGTTGAGTTGCCTTGCTAAAATCCACAGTACACTTGGACTCACTGCTTTTTCTTTATATTTTCAGCTGATTTTTCAGACCTTCTTTTTACCCAGGAAAATTGACAAGCATTCAATGAAGTTCCCTTATACACCTTACAAACCTATTCTTGCCTAAGAGCATCAGTAGGAGATGGTAATGGCATGTGGCAGAATATAGGGCATTTCTTTGTGTGTTATTAGTTGTTTGGCTGTAAAAAAATGATGAAATACAATGGCTGTAAAAAGGCAGTAAATAAAATAAAAATACTAAAAATTAAAAATAA